>JAUELU010000013.1:9849402-9859451 GCA_032357145.1 Evasterias troschelii
AATATATTTAAAACCCCCCCCCCCCCCCCCCACTTTCTCAATATTCTTCTTCTTGAATCAATTGCGGTGAAAAAATATCATGTTCTTTTTTAATTTATTTGCACTCAGACTCACTCAAACGCTGTTTCTATTTGCTAATAATAATGTGATGCTTTTTATAAGAGAGGTTATACAGAGTATTGCTAGCTTTATGAGCTACAATTTAGGCCAATTGTCTGTAATAGTGACAACGACTCCGAGTCGTCTTTGCTGAGTGTTTTTTTTTTAGGACTGTGTCCCATAATACCTTTGCAATATCACATCAAGTATTGAACAAACAAATAGCATTGACTGAAAGGTATTTTATATATGACCGCTCCTCCAAAGTAATAATAACAATAACACAAACTAAACTCACAAACTAAAGGTGGGACTTGTGTTTCCTCCTATTATCAAAAAAGAACGCAATAATTGCACGTGAAACAATGACTTAACAACCGTTTACAATGAGTGTAATAAGGAACACAACGAATTTTCTCCAGCGTGGAATATGGACCTCGCGAAAACTGGTATCTGCTGCACGAAACATACTCTTCGAATTGGGATTCGTGTATCGAAAAGTGCAGCTGCATCGAAGGAAACGCATGGAAACAGGCACTGGGTCAATTTGATAGCTGTAACGTAATGCAGGTCGTGGACTAGACCATTACACGGCGAATTTAGGCTCTTTGGAGTCGGGGAACATGCTTTCTCTGAATTTCACTTAATTTAGGACTCCACGAAGGTCGCTGCTTACCATTTTGAACACAGCGACGGCTTTTAGGAAACATGCCATGCTCTTTGTACGGGATCCAATTAGGAGGACCGAAATGCTGCATTGTCCAGAATGAAGCTTTTCAATTTGGAATCAATCAGTATTTTGAAAGTCTTCGCTGAGAAGTAATTTATTTCACCATGGCGAACGGAGTGGTTTAGCTTTTCTATAGTACTAATAATAAGAAACCTGCAGCCAAGGGACTGATGTGGCGGGGGGGGGGGGGGGTGCCTAAGAACACGTAAGAGCTCTCATCCTCCCACAAGATTTGTTTTCACCGGCAACTTTTACATAAACCATCCAAGAAAGAAAATCATGTGTCATAATATTAGATTTCTTTCTTTTTTTCATTTAAATTTAGTTGGACAGAAATTTGTAAGTCACTCTACTTTGGTAGTATTCATGTGAACGGTTTAGTAACGTAAGTTGATTAGTAAGCGGGGGCTACTAGTAGAAGTCTAATTTTACGTGCAATAGAGTGCAATAAAAGGGTTTACAGTTGTAGAAAATCATGGTGCTTTTTTATTCGTGTCTCTTTTTCTGGAAGTTATTTGTCAGCTACTTTCCGCTTGCAAAATAATTCATGCATGATGTTCACCCTCCGAACATTGATTTGGCATCGTGTGATGTGAATACGTTGAAGTATAATGTCTATGGGCAATGGAGTTCATACACGTACACAGTGCAAATACTTTAATATGGAATTCAAAATGACATCTAAAAGATAAACTTACAACTTTGAGTGAAATTTTGCCCAAAATTGTTTAAGTTGGAAGAACAATTCTAGAGATGATTTCAGATTCGTTGTACCAGTCACCTTACGTAAAAACACGAGAATAGTTTTGAAGCCCAATGTCCAACGGGTCAACCGTATACACTCTTAAAACTTCCGGGTAATAATTGACCCGAACCTTGGGTCCTGTGGGTCGACTGTGCCCCCTCCCATTCTCGGTCTTCCTTTATAAATGAACAACACTTTTCATACCTCGTTAGGTATCACACATTTCCTTTCCTAGTTATTACGTCTCTCGTGTACGTCGATCTCTCTTTTATGATGATTAGAAATCTCTGTGTTCTTTTCTTCTCATTAACACGGCCCATACACAAATCATCATCATCTTCCTACTGTGCAGAAACCTCCTCTGGAGTATACTCGCACATTGGTTGAGGTGCAAACAAGCAGGTGCAGACAAAACTCAAGGCAAAGATCCGCATGTGCAAATACATGTGATATAGTGACCATCGAAACTGGCAATTTACGCTAACTTGCCACCCACATTTGGTCGTTCCGGGAACCCAGAGCTGAGTCACCAATGAGAGTGTTGCGACATAGAGGGACCAGTTTCCTTTGGTGACGTGGTTGTTGGACGCCATTTTCGGTCCAAATGCAGCACAACCCAACGGGCAGACTAGTCTGGCACCCTGTATTCGCCAATGCGTTTTTTGACACACAATGGCTTCTAATCGCAAGTTTTCGTATATAGACTCTCTCCACATTATACAGCTCTGAGGGAACCATCGAAAGGGAGCTGCCAACGTCACGATTGAAACTCAAACTGGAATTATTTATTATTTAATTTTGTATTCATATACCAAGGAGCCATATTGCACTTTTTAAAGTAATGTAATGATATTCCACACACGAATCTCATAAATTCCATTGGCCCACATTTAATCTGAGACTTGAAATCTAGAACCCTTTCAAAAGGGGGCACTTTATCCAAAGTGAATCAAGTTAGAAATCCGAAGCCTCTGCAACTGTCAACAGGTGAAAACTCCTCAACCAGACCTTATAACGATAATTTATTCGAAACTTTTTCAACGTTATAAACACAACCTTCTATTTTAGCTGATCTCTGTCGAGCTTATGGTATAACGATACGCACTGGAAATGACCTCGAATAACCCTGGTAAAAAAAACAAATAATTTGTAGTTGCAGATGTCAAATGTTTGAGCAATAAATGGTTGTCACATGTATCTTCGGATTTGCCGATTGCACTGTCCGTACATGAACTCTAAAGGACACCTGCTCTGTGATTAGGTTGAAGTGAAGAAGTCTCATTGACTACGATATATCAAGATTAGTCAAATCGCAAGACGCTGTGGAGACAGAAGGGGATGCATAAGAAACGGTCTCTATGTCCAGTTTACCTCACTGGAGTATTTGCATATGTTCCATGCCTATAATCCATGGGATACAGTGGTATCACGACGTGCATACTTATCACCAGGGATTAATCATTGCCATACACGGAGCCTGATGGATTAGAGGATGACTATCCTCGTACCCAGACTCTCTGACACCACTGGCAAAACAGGGGACAGTGTTTCAAAGATAAACCCGCGAGTGCTTTAGCACTATAGTACGGAAGGGGGGGGGGGGTAGTGGGGCCTTGTTTCTCTCCCGTAGATACCTGATTCGAAGCACGCACCCACGAGTTGCTTATATCCCAGGCGAGGTAATTCAAGCTACAGACAATGTGTTGGTGCTCCTCCGGGCTCCGAATGCGTGTTAGACCCTGTCAAACTTCACATGTCGAATTGAAGATGGCGCCGTGGGCACGGCAGAGCTGAGGTGTGTGACTGTGAATTATACATGAGCTTCGTTTCGGACCTTCCTGTGGATTTAAAATGCCCATGTACAGACGGCCGAGTTTCGCTCAGATGTCAATTTCAGTGTCGTTTCAGTTGATTTATTTAGAGATGAAGTACGGTATTAGGGAATGTTCGTATACCTAGCCGAACCATTCATCCCGGCATATGGAATGAGAAGAATCATCGGTGTCTAGTTCTTAAGAGATACAATCTTACAAAAAAATATATTTAGTATCTGGATTTCCCCAAAAATGCATTTTTTTAAATAAAACTACACCCTTCTTTTAAAACACATTCAAAGAAAATTATCAGAGGAAATTGAAAAACTTACCAACCAAGCATCATCTTGATGTTTTTGAGAAATATTCTGAGATATCTGAAAGAAAATATTAACACTATAAAATATAAAATTCACTTTTACCGAACGTGACATTAAAACTACTCGTTTGAATCAATAATGTTAATTTCCTTTAAATGTCAATGCTCAGCCTGCCAATAATGGTTTCATTGACGGACATTTCATAGAAATACAGAATATTGTAAAACTGATCTAGTTTTACTTCGTGGTTTCTTTAACTGTCGTATCACTTTTTAAGATACCACGTTACAAGTACCATTTGAACGCTGTCGTTTGTCATAATTATGGGTCTATGCAAATTTGTACGATGGCATTAGTTGATTGGATTGTACACTTGACCACTTTATTTAAACCAAAAACCATCTTTTCGAATATGTTGTTCATATTTGTATAGTAAATTGCCTCGTATTTGTATTAATATATTCAAATAATTAATTTACCGTAAGCAAATAAAGGAAGTTGCGTAGACAAGGCCCAATTGTGCCCGTACAAGATTAAGCCAAGGTTCACTACAATAAAACATTATTCAATTCCCATGTGGGACTACACTGCAAAGAATTCCTTTTCTTCTATCAAATTATTCCTGAAAGGAGATTTTCTCCAGCATTTCAGCAGAAATAATTCTATTCTCTGCAAGGTTACTTGTCATCGGAGCGTACATCAAGATCTGCCCTGACTGAAAGGTACTTAGTTCCATGCCGTTTCCATGACAACGCTCAAAGAGCAGGATTAGCATATCCAATTCAATTTTCCATTTTGGCAAACACGGGGCTTCGTGTACGGAGGGCCTTGATCTGGCAATTTAAAACGACCCAAGACGCTGTGTAAACCCTGATAGGATATCAGAAAGGCCAAGTACGGTCACAGTGGGGCCAATACTCCCAAATCTTCCAGCCCCCAACAACAACAAAAAAGCGCGCGGGAAGCGGAGTGTAGAAAACGTCTGCCAGCACGCGATTCCAGCTCAGCTGACTGAGTATGGCGTATTGAGAGATCACCCAAAGATAAAATGTACGACTGATCAGAAGGAACCTTGAAATGTCACTATGACTGTAAGCTGACAGTAAGAAATGCCCCCAAAAGACGGCAAAATCTCTCGTCAAAACAATTCTTGTTATTCTGTTCTTGGGGAAGGAAATCATCAAGATATGCTTTTTCTATATTATATGAGAGCAATCTCGCTAAAAGGCTACATGAAGACGTCTTGCGTTTCAAGATGGCGACACATGTTGAAGTCAAAGACACCTGTGACATCATAAATGTTATCAAACATAAAAGACTGGTTTAATCAAAAGTGAAAGGTACACTGCCTGTCAAACCCAGACTGACCACTGTGTAATGGAATCGACCAAAATGTATATTAGGCGGGAAGAAACAAATTAAGCAAAGATTTAGCCACGTATAAATTGTTTAACAGAATCTCTAACTATATGCCAGTTTGTGATCGCGCCTTATTTCAAGCGCCCTTCGGGCTGACGTAATTTAACAGAATTGCTCAACGGTGCGGATAAAATGTGAGTTAAGTTGCATAGATCTTTTTAATAAAAACATAAACAGGATTAGTCCTCCCAGTAGAATCTCGGGCTGACAGAGGCATTTCACTTTCCTGTCACGATCTCCGTAGAAGTCTTGCGACACGGCCAGTGCTATGTGCGACCAGGCGTGTCTAATGCAACAAATGTTCAATTCGAAGGGAGATCAGTGCGCGTGAAATGATTTGTCAATTTCCCAGTAATTTTGGCGCGCTTTTTCCGATGAAGCATGCATTTGACTTCTTGTTACAACACATAAAGCGGTTTGTTAATAAAGGGGAAATATAGTTCTGTAATAAAGAACAGTGGATAACCATAGTCATAATAATAACCTGTGTTTGTGTAGTGGAAATAGTCAATGTAGTGATGTATTGATGTGAATATCCGAATGCAATTTATTTCAACGTTGTCGAAGAGGCTCGGTAGGCCTACACCCACCGTCTTGGCATAAATTTATTTAAGATAAATAATGACATCAAATTTGGTCTTATCCATGCGTTATTCACGTTTATATTTAACTCAACGTGAATAAGTAACGAGTTCATTGCTATACATTTCGTATTCATGAAAGGTCAATAACTGAAGAAAAAAAACTTAGTCGTCAGACAGTTTCAGTATAAGTACATTGAATCATGATTGCAAATAGCATATTGTGCTATTGTCTATTCTGCTGATTCTGGATTGTTTACTCTCTATGAATCAATATAAGGTACATCCTTGACGATGGTAGCAAGACTGCAATTACTGGTGTGCATACGCTGTTTGCATCAATATAAAGTACTGTTAGAGTCACAAACTTATGTAAAATTAGCATCGGTAATGACTTTCAAAGTGCTTCGCTTGGCGTGCTGCTTTATATGAACCAAGATAAGGTACATCGTTAGTCAAGAACGGATAACATTTTACATTCTGTTTGAGTTCAAAGCTTTTACAACTTTTGTCAATATATACCGCTCCGGAGAATGAGTAAGTTCTATTTGAGTTTCCAAACTAAACACCTCGTCGATTTATTTATTATACAACTGCAAGGTGAATACTCTCTTTGAATCAAGATAAGGCACACCATCGGTAATATTGATACAACTTCCATTATTTGTTTGCGAGCTCTTTTTGAATTCAACAATAGTTGCATTGTTAGTATTACAAAACTGCATGATTAAGTAGACAAATAGTAAATGTACATTATTGGCTACTTCTTTACCCTCTGAAAATAGTTTTTAAAATACACAAACATTGCTTTTGCGTTTCGAAATTAGTAATTTTTTCAATTTCCGTGTAATCTAAAACTGTACTTCACAAAGGCTCTTTGAAAAGATATGAAAATGGTTTGATAATTAGATGTAACAGACAAGACCGAAATTGAGGCACGGCAGCTTTAAACACAACCAAAAACATAAAAATATCATTCGACTTAATGGCAAATCTCAAATATATTGTAAGCTTTGGATGTTTGACTTTCAACACAAACAGGGCAAGCTTACATCCATTTTTCTATTGTACGGTGTTTATGAAATATTCAAACGAGGGAAGGCAATGAAATGTGAGATTGGCACCCCGTATGTTTATACGATTGATTTCTGCACTGATTACATTGTGCGGTGTGGGGTGAAGTTGCTCTGCCTAGTACTAGTAGTTTGAAAGTCATCGAAAACGTTGTCGGCTCGTGTATCAATTAGATTGAGTGACGCGTGGGACTATTACATTAAGTTGATGAGACAGAGATGTGTCTGCAATATCAAGCTTCATGGACAAACAAATTATTAAAATAATTTCTTGAACTTAATGTGAACCAGTATTGTCTCTACGCTAAATCAAAAATGATGGCATAGAAAAGTATACAACACAAACTATAACCGCAAAAATAATGTTAACAATTGAACAATTCAACAAAATTAATATAGCAACCACAACAACAACAAAAACGTAGACGACGACATCAACGAAGACAACAACAACAACAATAACAACAACAAAAACAGCAAAGACAACAACAACAAAGACAACAACTAAAAAGTTGACGACCACAATAAAAACAGCAAAAAGCAACGACGTGAACAACAACAACAAAGACGATGATCACATCAACAAAGCAAAATACAACGACAACAAAGCAAAATACAACGACACCAGCAAAAACAAAACAACATTAACAGTAAAAGCTTATAACACTAACAACAACAACAAAAACAACAACAACAACGATTACGACAACAATGCAATGCTGTAGGACACATCAACAAACTCCATCGACAATAAATGAATATCAATAACTAAGATAGCCAATACCAACAGCTGGGATAAATCACAACAGACCAAACGTTCACAAATCACTAATGAAATACCGAATTGGTTGTCATATCCACGACCAATAGTTAGATGGATGGAATACCTAAACGTTGTACCTCTAAACAACAACTGCATGAGCTTTGTCAACAACCTATGCGTTTGATTCACAGAACGTTTAGCTTCAGTATTCAGAGGTCAAAGGTTATACTTCTAAGATGTTCAAGGGGGACACGTCTACAGTGCACCTTTAATATAACTACGCTTTGACTATGAGATGTAACATACAGAGAAAACCAGAATGATCTTAATATGTAGTGTATGTTCAGTCATTATGTGCAACACCTAGTTGTAGTTTGGAACCTTAATGTTACTGTCGTTCTATTTTTTATCGTCGGCAGTGTCTTGTTGTACACATCTTTCGATGACATTCTTTATGCTATTGTATATTCTTCACAGCCCCTGTTCAACTTGTATTCCTTGTGTAAATGTCTAAAGATTTAAAATAAATAAATGAACATATTAAAAAATCACACTTCTGAATTTAATTGCCCGGACTAAATTGGGTACAGGGGGTACAAAGGCTCATGCTGGCCTGTGTTGCATGCAACATAAAGTCGTGTTTAAAATATTGCATTGTGACGAAAGTAACTCCGTCCATACAGACCAAGTTCCTTCTTCAAAACCCATTGATGAGCACTTACTATATCTTCCAAACATCTCTCAAAGACGAAAACTCCAAGTTATTTTCCCCATCGCCTATTATTTCATTCAGTGAAATGACTGGGTGCTCATTATCGCGGTAATGATAAACTGCAAGCACCTGATTAAAAAGCTAATTGGCTAAGCCCCTGCCCCCACTATTCACTAAATCTGGAAGCCTATGTGAGTTAATGAGTTGGATTATCGTAGCGTGACCTTCTGGTATGAAGTTCTTGATGCTATGTGGAGAAATCAGTAGGGAGGCTATTTTTTTGTTTGTGTGTTGATTTTTTCCCCCATACTGATTCACATTTTGATGACTTCCTAATTATTGTAATTATCATCGTCTTGACTCTCGAGAGGGTAATTATGTGGAAAATAAAATGAAAATTGCATTCATTCTGTTGTGCCATGGTTTGGAGGACAGGTCTTCGGTAAAATTTCGGATTGGTTTTATATTTTATTATTATTTTTTAGTATTTCTGCTGTTAGTCATTGTTGATAGTTGCAACAGTTTGTTATTATTGTTGTTATTATTGTTAATCATATTTCGGTTTTTCTGGAGTGCGATTTGTCTGCTTCGCTCTCTGTCTTCCACTGTTTGCTGTGAGCTCTGTCAGCCATTAACAAAAACCAAATTCCAGCAAGAACTGGTTCTTTGAATCTATACATACGTAATTCGTTCAATAATTTGTCATGAAGGTAACTGGTTGAAACGTCGAGTATTCATTGATTCTTCTCAGTAAGAAACAAAACAATATTCAGGGTAGGCAGTTCTAAAAAACAATAAATATTGAATAGGTTTTATGAATGGCTTGATATTTTGAATATATCATATGCTTTTTAATTTTCTCTGCTTTCTTATTATTATTACCTCTTTTTTTGTCGTATTTTTAGAGTGACAATTTCCTTTGGTTCAATATTGCGCTTGAATAAACTCGTGTTGAAATATGGGAATAATTCATTTTATGTAATGAAATTTTCATGTTGCTAAAATAAACTCAGACTTCGCTATAAGCATATTGAATGACACCTCATTATAGCAAACGTCTATAACTCGACACGCTGTCAGCTTGTTTTGTAGAACCAGCAGAGGAATACACATGATAGCGAATAATGAGCAATAATTCGATATGAATTGTTCACTCTGTCCTCGCCTGACGTCTCCCCTGTGACTGCAATCTGATTTCGACCACCCCGTTCCGGTGAATTCGAGCCCTAGCGAGGGACGTAACACCGTCTTTATGACAGGTTCTCTGGGCACTCGGGGGGATGCTCAAACTCAGCGATATCGACTCCGGTCTCGAACCGGACCTCCGCGACACCGGAACGTCCGAGCCGGTGAGCGACGTAAAGTCAATGCTGTTCCTAGCCGATCGATTTAACTGTAGGATTTTATTCTCCCGCCGGAGCAATGGGGAGAGAAAGACGAACTAAAGAGGGAAAAGTTGTCTGGTGTATAAACAGCCACAGTTTGCTGGCAAATAATCCATGGCGAGGTCTGCTTGCGGCTGAGATGGACAGGCATCTACAGGGAAAGGCCAGAGATAAATAGTGCCAGAATGCAGATATTTAAAGGGCAGGTTAGACTGACAAAACAACGGGCACTAGGAGGCTAGATCAACACATAACCAAAAGACAGACAGACATACATCCCGCCCGAACAGACAGACAGACAGACAGCCCAGGAGACAAACTAACAAACATGAAAGAACTGTACAACACTACTGTTGAAGAGAAAACATTCACAAAAGGGCAAATAAACAGGGCAGACACAGACAAACA
>JAUELU010000013.1:9870077-9883424 GCA_032357145.1 Evasterias troschelii
TTTTGTAAACAAAGGCTATCTGGTCTATGCAATAAAATATGCATCCTGGATCGTTCACTGCCATTACACCACGGTTGTAATCAAACAAATCACATGTTTAAAGTTCTGCTGCAATCAGCTTCTTGCACCCTTGTCAAATCAATGAGGCAAATTCAATGCTTGATGATACAGTCTGTTCCCTTTTCAATGGATTGTAACTCTACATTCGCAATTGCTACAGTACACAGGGAACACGACGGTGATAGCAATAACGGACTTTAACCTAAAGTGAGCAGGTATTACCGTGCACTTCGTCACCAGTGTATGCTTAGCTGTCCACTGGTTCGGTCTTGAAACATCGGGCTGCATAATATTTGCCACACAAATAAGCAGCCGATTACATGTGGATCCCTTTGAAGTTACGTCTGTAACGCCTTTCTGTTGCCACTGACTTTGATCTGA
The DNA here is from genome assembly GCA_032357145.1 of Evasterias troschelii. NCBI lineage: Eukaryota > Metazoa > Echinodermata > Asteroidea > Forcipulatida > Asteriidae > Evasterias > Evasterias troschelii. Next base: position 9,870,519 of record JAUELU010000013.1, read on the forward strand.
GGCGCAGAATGTAGGGACTAGTAAGAAACAACCTCCCAGAACGGTTGGAAATCAAACATTTATAGGGTAAGCTGGACCGGCCATCTTGTTCTTTGAGCGCCGCGCTTGAGTGAGACTCTGGACTATAAGTTACATGGGGCATGTTACTAGCTGTTGCCTTTCAACCTAACTAACACCGCGTGGTAATGTAATCCAATTATTAGACAATCATTTTGCTTTTAATAGCAGACAGAATATTAACAATACCTAAATCTGCTTTGTCATATTACAGAAATATAATTTTGTGTTAATAAATAATGTGATGGTTATTCTGATAGTCAACCATCTTTATACTGACGAACTTAAATGTGTACTTAAACACCATTGATATTTGAAACATGCTGTATGCCTACATTTTGTTTCCATCCTCTGCATTAAATCGTTTAAAAAAAATCCATCAAAATTCGGTGTTCATGTTTAAAGGCACTCAACACGTTTTGTAATTATCAAAGACCAGTATTCTCACTTGGTGTATCCCAACATATGCATAACATAGCAAGCCTGTGAAAATTTGGGATAAATAATTGGTCATCGAAGTTGCAAGAAAATAGTTAAAGAAAAAACACCCTTGTTGTAAAAATCAGATAGGAATAAAAGGCTTCTGGCCAGAAGTCTTTTATTATTTTAGTGAGAAATTACCTCTTTCTCAAAAACTACGTTACTTCAGAGAGAGTCGTTTCTAACAAAGTTTTATACTATCAACAGCTCTCCGTTGCTCGTTACCAAGTAAGTTGTTATGCTAATATATATTTTGAGTATTTACCAAACGTGTACAGTGCCTTTAAGTGCATGTCTACGAAAGACAAAACGTTTTTTATTAATCAACATGAGCATAGGGTGACTTTGAATGTCTTCAAATGTCATCCAATGTAGACTTTGACTACGTTTTCTTATGGAACTATTTATCTGGAGGATTGGTACTGCTATAAACTTTAGAATCAGTCAGGCATATTTCTCTGGAGGGATGATTTTGGAATGAAGTTTAGAAGCGCTGGGTTTTCAGATTGAAACCTAACTTTTTTTCCCATAATTACCAATTCTGTACTTTAACAATTAACATTTATATTAATTGTAATTTTATGTGTGCAGCCCACTAATGATAAAGGGAACAAGTGACGTGGTAAACTTGCCTGAAAACAGGAATTTAAATCAAAATGAAACATGAAGTGTAGGGTAGGATGGGATATAGAAGGGGTGGTATCGGCTGAGGTAGAGCAGAAAGGTACAATGCTAAGACAGAGATTGACAAAGATCAAAGAATATAACCGAATAAGCCTGCCAAACATGAACCTACTTTGACCAAAAACCTGTCTATTCAAGCTCAAATGGCGGTATACAATTTGCTTTAAAGAATTACCAACCCAAAATTAACAACAAATTTAGTTAATGTGAAAAATAAAGATAACCATGGAAAAACATACAAATAAAGTATATATTTTGTATTATTATGATCACAAAATAATGTAAACGAAGTGATTAAAGTAACTGGGTAAAGAAATGTAGGTAAACAATTTCGTCAACTCTCTTATAGATCAATTATTATTCGCATATTAATTATGAAAAATGACAAACTATAATGGCAGTGTTACTTTACAATACCTCTTTCTTATGATTTCCGCATATTTGTAACAATAAAGGATAGTGGCACTATGCTTCTGTTTGTTGGATAACGTGTAGATGGTGACGGGAAGCATTTCAAAATTCATCACTATGTTTTGTTGAACGGGCTGAGTTACCGGTTGTAGATGTTCGATCGTACATTCGATGAACCCTTTTTATTCGAATCAAAGCCTCGCTCTGTTTGCCCCAATTCTCGACGGTCAGTCCCCGTAACATGAACTACACGACCGACATTACAATCTGGCCTGGGCGGGCTTTGCGATTTTGACAGGTAGGCACATGAGCGCGTGTCAATGCAAATATTTCATTGATGCGCAGTGGTTGCCCGTTTCAATCTCACACCGGACACAGCGTCCAATGGTCGCTCCCCGCCGCTCACTCGCTCCCTAAGCCACGGGCCTCCACACACGCTCATTCACTCAGTCACGATCTTTTACACATAAGAAATCAGTTTTGCAAGATTGAGAAATGGGCGTGTCCTCGAGTCGTCGTTTTCGACAGGGGAGAAAATAAATGACCAGTGTTAAATATTCCGTCGCCGGCTGCTTTTCAACAACAATTTATCTTACGACTTGCACTTAGCCTGTGCGTACGTTACGCGTCGGCACTCAGTCAACGACGGTGCGTACAACGAGGAACACGCGACACCGACCACTGAGCCAAGGTAGCGTTTTGCATACATGTGAATGACTATAATGTTTTAACACATCATGATCCCAAAAAAGATCGCTGAATACCCCCTTTCGCAGGAGATCTTCTCTTTTAATGTATTCATCGGTGTGTTTGGGGAGGAGAGGAGAGGGCTGGCACCTGTGTTGGAGTGTTTGACCGCTCATTGGGTGGTACCATCTGTTAGGTTTGGCCTATGGTGGAAACAGTATGGACCCGATGCACTCCACATCTAAAAACCACCTGATGTTATATTCTTACACGTCATAATCAAGCTGCCGGTCGTGCTAAATCCAGCACGCTACGCTACGAGCTTCAAGCACATAATACATCGTTACAGGTGAGGTATTTCGTTCGCTGTTGCTTTTCCTATCGCACCATCATCTTTTCTTTCTTCTTACTTCTATACCTCGCTTCTTCACTATGCTCGCTCCGTCGCGCCCGGCACGTACATCTCACAGCCGAAGGGGGTCCCGTCTCCTCTCTTGACAGGCGCATAATTTTTTGCATCCGTCAGGGAAAGCTATTTTCCGATCGATACCCAACTGCACTGCCATCGACAGGTTTTGCACGTGTCAGTTCAGATGATCCATATGGAAGCGTTAGCATCTACGATGGCAGCTTGCAGGACTAATCTACGTGCACACTGCATAAGGTATGTGTTTTATTGGTGTTGTTACTCCATATTTTACACAAAATATTGCATATCTTAATAAATATTACCTGAAATATATGTTGATAATTATTAGAAAGAATGAACGTACTGTGAATTCACCGGTAAGATCAGGCGTCCATCCTTACTAATTATTCTTTTTAAAAACTCGTAGTAATAAACCCAACGGCCATTAGGAATATAAATGATGGGTTTCCTCGTTAAAAGCACAGTGGCACGAGCAGAATGGAAAACACAGCGCATAATACTGGCTAGCGCTAATTACGATTGGTTGAGATTGACAACCATGGAATCACTGCCAGTAATGATGTCAGTCCGTTAGCCCGGGTTGAGAGATGCATGCACTCCATTCTAAACCACAATTCTTCCATTATGCGCAAGTCACAAAGCATGGATGATATTCTCACAAGCTTGCAGCTAATTTCTCAGGGTAGCTCCTCGGGGCGGTGTGGCGGAGGGGAGACAGGCGACGGGGTACCCAAGATTGATGCGTCCTCGTAACCCCACTGACAGTCGATTCATGATGAGGAGTGGGGTGATATGGTGGGAGTGAGGATGAAGTGAATGGGGTGAGGACGAGGAGGGACAGGAACACGATGAAGATCTCTTGATTACGGGTATTCTCGGGTTAATAATACAGTTAATTGATGTTATTGCTTGAGAATACACGTAGTGAAGAGTTCACACGACGACAACTCAAAAAAACATTATCTACCACAAGATGCAAGTATTGACAACCTTCATCCCAAACCATCCTCCCAAACGTCACATCAGAGAGCTCCATGGAATAGCATGACTTGCGTTTCCCCAAGGTAAGGTCAGCAGTATTATAATCGATAAATTAGTATGTATTTACCTGAAATCTCCCTAATATTTATTCTGATATTGATTATTGTTAACTTCATCTTATCATTGTCCGTCAAAACAAAAGAAAGCCTTGCTCACATTAAGTTATTAAGCATTATTCTGATTTATAACTAAATTTATGTATATTGTATTCAACTAATAATAATTAATAATGATCATGATTTCACGAGTGCCTTTGAAAAATCTACTTTTGAATAAGTGGTGATTTAAATATCATTTCTCATCCTGTAAATTGATGACAAACAAATTGGATTTCATTATTCTGTAAATATTTTTTTTAATGATTTTAGTAAATGTTATGGCATATTCTTTTGGGAAAGAAAATGAATAACCTGATTGTTCGACCTTAGCAAAGTCTGTCTAAAAGGCTAAATGAGAGTGCCATTAAAGGTTCTTGTTTTCATTTAAGCCAAATGTTATTTTGGTTGGTAAACTGTTTTCGGCATCTGATTTGCCATTAATTGTCTTAACAGGTTGTCAACTATTGTGCAAATAATATTGACGTTTGTTCAAATACTTTAGTTTGTTTAACTCAACTAGTTTTAGATTTTGTTTCTTTCTTTCTTTCGCGAAATCAACAATCGTTTTTGTTTTCTTTTTCTTTTTTATCACATTGAAAACGTATTAATTTAATACTTTTCAAAGGTCAGTTTATCATTTACAAGTTTGAAAACAAGGGTCAAACAAAAATCAAATATTATGCGTGTGTTGGATGACATTTGAATTATGGTAAATAATTGATAACCAGTAAACACCGACCACGAATACTTTTAGCTCACCCTGATGAAATTTCGGGTAAAAGCACTTTGCCAATAAATAAATGTTGGCTGTAATTTTGTTACGCCTTTGTCTTTTTCCCCTTCAATATGTCTAACAAAATTAGGGTGAAACTTCCATTAAGTAAAAGCATTGAGAAAACTGAGGCGAATGTACTATTCAAAAAAATATTTATATAATTCATTTTGGGCTTTGACAAAACAAACTCAGCTCAAAACGTGACGTGAGTTCTATCAAAACAAATCTCCTGAATTATGAACCGTGACTCATGTTGCTGGTAGGTTATGTACGATTGTAAAATGCTATAAATTTAAGATTTGGATTGTTTTAATTATTTAATTGATATGTTGTTTTGGATTGTTATTTTACTTTTAGTGTATTACATCAAGACCTTAGGGATACCGGCGCGTATCAGTATTAATATTTTTACTATTAATATAAATTTCAACCTCCTGCATTTACAGCACTACTCATTTTGGTTGGTAAGCAATTTGCAACAGCTTTGTTCTTTCTTTTGCTTCGATTTATTAGCACAGACGTGTCGTGGTGATATCTTACCTGTGCATTTCAACAGTTTATAAATGATCAGTTAAATGTCACTGAAACAACATTGTGGTAATATCCTTCTATACATCGATGTTTGATTGGCACTGTATGTTCAGTAATTATGTCATGACGTTGTAACTCGTCTTTGACCTCATTTCTTAAAATGACATGTCTTTCCACGCAGATTTAATGATCCGCACGGCATTGTTCGCAATTTTTATGATAATTTCCATCTTACCTCTGACGCAATTCGGCATTCTAGAAAATGAGCGGATGTTTTTGAATTCTGAATGTACCCCGAAGACATAAGCATGTCTTTAAAATGTGTCAAGTTACATTGAAAGCGTCAATGCAGCAATGGTTAATGGTGTTAGGCCTGGGAGCAAAGTTCTCTTCTCACAGAGGACCCACGGTAGAATTTTTGACGCTAGCCGAGAAGCGAGTCGATGAGCGTTTCTTTAATCAAACAGTGTAAATAGTCCAAGTTTGCTGATGACAGTCTCTGCATCAGTGGAAAGCTGCAGCGAGTCTATGCCTCTCGTCGGCCCGGCGTGGTTATCAGAGTTAGATAGTACGCCCGTTCGGTTTCGTTGGCTTAGGCCAAGAGATTTGGTTTGCTCAGCAGCCTTCTACGAGCCGGAAATGTCTACATCAATCTTGCTGCCATACAATAAGGAATTCCATTCACCCTTTTCACTACTCATATAGAGAGAGATTGTGACAGATAGGGTGAGGGATGGGTGAGCAGACACTGAGATAAACAATGTGGCAAACACTGTGGTTTATACACCCATCGATGCTTGATGGATGCGATTCGTTCCTTTACACTTTGCCGACGTTAATTGCGACCGGGGATCGTAGATGCACTTTTGTCATTTCCTTTGGGGATCGATTAAAGCTTTAAGATGGGGAGAAAAAAGGCAGTGGACGAGTCGTGATCTTCGGTCATGATTATCGGTTTTCTACTCTTCATAAATCTCTTCTATGGTGCAAAGTTTAACAGAGAATAAAATATTTAATGGTGGTTATACGACGAACGTGATCATAACAGAGCGAAATTGCAGGCTTTGTTTAAGTGTCCCGTCCGATTAACCCATTACCTGCTCGTGGTTTGGTCAATAAGTGGCGTACTTTACCACTCGACGAAAAAGCCTAACTCATCTGGAACCAGAACGAGTAAATACCCGGAAACATTACAAGTGATTAATTACAGGTTTTGGGGGGACAGAACCTTTAACGAAAGTAGAACATCTTTAAAATTATCTGGGAGAAAAATCACCGGCGTGGGCACTTGTGGTTTCACAGGCTGGTGACTCTAGGGGCAATATGTGAGTCAGATGTGATTTTCATATAAAGCAGTCAGGGGAATATACATGATATTAAATGTTGGTTGTGGGAACTGGCTTTGACAAATTATGGTAAAACGAGATACGAGAGTTGGATACCATCAAACTACATCCATCGAGCCACTTAGACCTGTAGACCGGTGGAGCACTATCTATAAACACATCCTAGCTCGAACACAAATGGATTTAGAACATTAATACGCCACCATAACAGAACACCGACAAAACACTTTGACATATCAAGCTATGAGCATCAATAACACCACTAGAACACCGCCACAACTATTTATACAAACTATAGTTTAAATGACATGAAGCTCATCAAGTACGAGTTGCATTTTATTATTTGAGATTTGGTTTCTGCGTAGCCCACAATTCCCTAGTCTAATTTACAATTACCGCCAACCTGATCTTTCCTGATACAAAGCTACAATGTGTCCTACAAACTCAAAATACTGTGTCCATTATTTGAGGTGAATGCAAAGAGAATTGGAAGGAGGACCCTAGGGCCTCTCCCAAGAAGAAACCGCACAATGAATTTTTCATGCAGCGATAATTAGGAGTACAGCGAAACTGCGTATAGGAATCACACGAAGCGGAATCGTCCAGACGTAAGTCCACGTGGTCCTCCTGGGACCTTCTGTCTTCTAGAGACGTCTTCATTTTAACTCCCTTCTCTCTCACTTCCCCTACTCTTTCGCCTTGTATGTAAAACGCCGTCTTAAGCTCCCCAATCCTCCTAATCTTGGATTGCCATGCATCTGACTGGATTCTCCGTCTTCATTGTGAGAGCAACAAGATGAAGGGATGTTTAATGCAAGAGCTCAAAACCAGATTGCACCCCCCCCCCCTTCACAGCGAACTTTTCTGGAGGGCAAGTCGACTAAATTTGAATTTAATATCAAATATATTCCATGGTTTTTTTCTAATGAGTATTCTTTTTAGGTTTTGTATCGATATCTTTTGTCAGATATTGACTTGATGGTAGCATGAGTCAGTTGGAGTTGAAACCGTATACGTGATCGGCACCCTTTGCGTTAATAAGCAAAGTGGTGCTTTCCAATGCAATAATTGGCATGATACGCTCGCCCGGTCGCAATGGGTGTAATATTTCCACGATTTTCAATCAGTCTGGTTCCTACACGGGGCTCTCTTTACACCCGTAACGAGTCCGTGCTCAATCGAAAAGCAACCTTCTCGTCTCTTTTTATTCCAGTGTCCAAATATTTGACTTTAATCATTCCATGGCCAATATTTCACCGTGCCTCAGCATTCCTGTTTTACATTATAGTTCTTGTTTGAAGAAAACGCAAGCAGCGACTTGATGTAACGTGTGAGATAAAATAAAAAAGACCCACACGTGATGTTTGTGTTTTATTAAACTGGACATATTTTGACATGAGCAAAGATGCTTAATTTGAACCTATATAAATAGGAATGTTTTTTCCAATAGATTAAGACTTGGAATCAATCTAGAAATCAAGACTAAGTGCTTATGTGCCATCCACTCAGGAAAGGTACCAACAACCTTGATTTAGCTCTACATTGCAATTTCACAAATTAATTTTTCAATAAAGGGTGTGTACAACATTGGTAATCCACACTTGATGTGACCTAACCTATACATAAAATAACAAACCTGTGAAAGTTTAAGCTCAATCGGTCTTCGGTGTCATGAGAAAACAGTGAAAACCCCCATTATATGTTTTAACTTTATTTCAAACATCGGTTATCCTGCAGGATAAAGACTATTGTTTTACTCATTTCCTAAAAACTATGGCATTTTAAGCAAAACATTTTTCAAGGGAAGTTTACCACCATGACCATCTTTATACCATGTAATTTATGTGCAAATCTGTGAATATTTATGTTGTACACACCCTTTAACATAATATGACTATATAGTGTTGTTTCCAATAAATTAATGTTGTCAAATTTTATCATCACCGTAAAATAGATAAAAATGTGTACGAAGTATATGAAAACAGTTATACAATTTTTGTAACGCCATACCACTCTAGTTTGTACACCAACAAAAGCAAGTATGTTTAAGGTACCTTACTACAAAAGGGAAAGAACTACCCACTTTTCACCTTTAAAAGGGGGTATTGGTATTGGTAGTTGACCCCATGAGGGGGAGGCATGTCTTCGATGTAGGTATTATGATGAGCAGAAAACAAAAAGACATGTTTTTTGTTTTTTGTTGTTTTGGGGTTTCTTCTAGTTCTTCTTCTTCTTCTTCTTTTTTTTTTCTTTTTTCTAAGACTCTTTTGGGATGCCCCCCTCCCCCTTCTCATCCTAGATGTGGTTGGCTATTGCTAAATGCCACTTATTGTGCAATATAGATTACATATTGTAGATGTCATACAGTATTGAGTGTGATTAAAGTGCTTCCCTCCAACAAACAGTAATCACAGAAAGAGACGTCTAGGTTCCTAGTGAACAAATAAACACCACTATATAACACACCTCTGGTAAATCATTATGTCAGGTCATACATTATTTATGTTTTACCTAGCAACTCTGTTTGTGAACATTTGCAGATGAATTTCTAAATGAGATGTATGTCACTCCGTCCTAATTGAGTAAAAAGGGCATTTTAATTTGATTGATATATTTTGACCCATTTTCAGTCTGGTTATCAGTTTAAGTTCACTTCTCAGTACATCATTTTGCTCCCGTTTTTACAAAGAGTATTTTCAGCGCTCATCGTGGACCACTCAAAAAACAGCCTTAAACCTAGAGTCAGTAAAATTTGAACAGTAAAATTATAATTTGGTAAGTAATTTATAGGTTTTGAATCGTACCACCAAATTGTCTGTAATTATTAAAATATTCCTGTTCCAAAAAATTTTGGTTTTTCTTGGTGTGCTCGTCAACAATGATAAAACGGAAGATTTGTGTTCGATCTCTGGAAGTACCAATTAACAGATTATTTATATATTTTATGTCATGTGTGGTGCAAAAGTTGTAGATTTGTTTTAAAACAAATCCTTAAAAACTAAATCAATTATGAGTGGATGAATTGTCTTTTATAAAAAACTTCTTATATTTTGTTTTGTAAATAAAGACGTAATTAAATCAGACCAACGATTGAAGAGGTAATGTTATACTTACAAATGAATTTTTTTTTACCAAACCTAATTAATTTACTGCGACACAATAGTTTGAAAACCTCTACTTATGATATGACGCATCATTTATAAAATTTCAATTTAAGATTTGTCAATAAATATTTCATATGGGCCTAGGAAGCCCCCAGCTCCCTTTTAGCTTGGTTAATAAATGTTCTCTAATTTCTCTCGGGTAGGTGTGGTAATCCCAACATTTTGACGAAATAAAACAAAACTGCATTTTACCAAACAAAGGTCAGGTAAGGCATATTTCGTAGAAAACAAGACAGAGCATTGTTTGTTTGTTTATGTTTATTTAGTAAAACGAGAGAAGACTTTATTTTGTATTCATGTTTTATTATATATTCAAGCAGATCGTGAATTCATGTCATACCATTACGTCATTGCAAAAATGCCAAACCAGACCAGTTCATAGCTAATACACCATATCGTTATGTTAAACATGGCCTTTTTAGACGACTAATTTCTCAAATACTTAATTCTTCCATCTTTTCAGACTGGAGTAAACTGCTCCCCAGACGGTGTATGACGCATCCCTGACACGCAATTCAGCTTCTTCCCTTTATTGGCTCTTGTTTGTCTGCCATTGAGGCTTCATTCTTTGGTGTTTGATACATGCCAAGACGAGCCAGTGGACAATCTACCGTACAAGTCCCCAACAAAACATCGATGCATGCTCAAGAATTTGTACAATCACTTTGTACCCACTGCAACACAAGCTGCAAAAAGGCGTTCGGGTGTATAGAGCCAGACATAATGATACAGTTAAATGAATATTATATGCCATAAATCGTCGAGAGTATTAACAGAACAAAAATTTAACGCGTTTTCCTAAAAAATTAAATATCTTGTGGCAGGACTTAATCATGCTCTAAAAATAAACAACATACAAGATTGTCACTAGAAATCGGCAACAAAATGAAACAAATTGTTTGCGAACACAGTTGTTACATCCTTGACGATGGTATAATATCCGGGAATCCGTTTAAGAAAAGCTTTTTATTCATAACTAGAACAGAGTTTATCTTTTTCAAAAAAAGAGTCATCAATTGGATTCAAGAGCTTCACAATGACGTCAAATATAAAGTGGTGTAAATGTCACCAAAATAGATTAAACTTAAGTCAGCCAACCATCTTTAAAACCAAAACGAATTTAATCATCGTATACTCATGTGTTCAAACTTGGTTACCTTGAGACAAAATTGCAAAACTTAATTTTTACTTTAATTTTTTCATTTCTGAAAGTTAAAACAAAACTTTTTAAAAACGGACAATAATAAAATAATAAAAGAATATCCCGAATGTTTGAAACTTCTTGGAAAAATTGAGCTTTATGAATCAAACAAAAATCCTTAAAAACGTATAGAGAAAGTGTTCAAGTTTCATCAGATGGTTGTATTTGAGTAATGAGTTTAAGTTATGTCTAAAAACAGTTAAAAACATTTGAGAAAGACTCGTTGGTTGTTTGAATATTTTGGGGTTTTTTTCATGCGTGCATTGTCCTCCGATAGTGATGGCGAGTTTTAATTATGGCTTTGTTTTATAGAAAATGGTGATTTTTGTTATAGTGTCAATATCTTTCATGACTCAGCCAATTTTTTTCCGATTCAAATTAGTTCTATAATAAATAATCGGCCACACATTTCAATAAACACAAGAACAAGAAATGTACATGTACACTTAAAATCTTACGAAAAGTTGAACGTTGTAAACCAGAAACCAATAATGGAATATTTATTTAATAAAATAAAATAGTTACAGATCGAGGCACAAAAACACAACTATTGAAATCGGTCGACAGGATACAAATTATTCTAAGATGACTAGTATTAACAAAAGTGAACCTAACCACCTTGACTCAAGAGGCTGTTAACCCACATGGGTGAAACCAGATATAGGCTAAATGGGGATTAGTCAAAACTCCTTTTGGTACAATGGGAATTAATCTCTAATGACAACTGGAAACTTGGTAAAGGTAAATGCAAAATACAGGAGGCTTGTTTTTCAAAAGAGGAAGAAATATACATGTATCGACTGGTTATCAAGAACGAAGTGTTTTGCTGTTGTTATTGTTGATGTTGTTGCTTGTTTGTTTGTTTGTTGGTGTGATGAGTTGTTTGTATTGTTTTTTTTTGTTTTTTTGTTTTGTTTTGTTTAGTTTTTTGGGGGCTTTAGCTTTTTGTTTTGTATTTCTTTTTAATTTCAGCAGCCATATTGTTTCTTCATGTTTTTCAAAATAATTGCACTTTACTGATTTCGCAGACGGACAATAGGCCGCTGCCTATACAGTATCTCAAATTGTATTCCAAATTGGATGGTTTTTACTGAAAGTTGTTATATTTAGCACCAGATGGAAAATATTGTCTAGTTCCCTGAGGGTAATAAAAATTATGCTTGTTAAGGTAAAAGGCACCAGACTAACAGTTCTTGACTAGGATTCAGACAGGTCAAAGTTCAAAGGTCAAAGTTCAAAGGGGTTTAGAACCGCATCGCTTTGACTTGAAATTAACGCGTCATACAGTTCTATCGCTATTTTTTGTTGAACAACCAATGTTATTCGAAAAACCTAAATATTATTCCTAAAAGAAATTAATGAGATTCATAAAAACGAACTGGCGGTGTCAAGAACTTGTACCATGTTTCATCCACCGAGAAATCTAAAACCGATGTCATCCCGTGTTTATTTTCACTGCAGAAGAAGCCTATGTGAATGTGGTGTTTTGTAATCGAATCGAAACGCGTGTCTCTGCACACACAATCATTGTAAAACGTGTTGGCAATCCCATGCATATAACATGTAAATTCCCCACAACGAGTCGACCAAGTTATCAAATTACATCAAATTATTAATTTTTTTAGAAGAGTAACATCATCCACGGTGTACTGCCGTGCTTGTCCTTAATTTGACTTTGATGTTTTTTGACGAGGCCCGTAGTCATTTTGTTCAGCGCTCTGATTTAATTTTCCCAGCCGTAATTTTGTTTCCCCCGATTTTAATAATGTATTAAATGAATGACTTTTTACCGGGATGAATTGTGTTTACTTACGACGAACGTGCTTGTATTTTGGAGATGGTAGATGAATGAACCTCAAGTAATTTGTATTCTTCCCATCACTGTAGGTTTTGTGTTTTTTTTAACTTATGTGAAAGATTCGTCCTTAAAAATAGCGGTGCGGTATGAAAATGTGCATCTCATTATCGCGTACATGTTAATTGTGTCGTAACGGGCATTGA
>JAUELU010000013.1:9935475-9954338 GCA_032357145.1 Evasterias troschelii
ACAGGTTTGTTATTTTGTGCATGTGTTGAGATACACCAAGTGAGAAGACTGGTCTTTGACAATTACCAATAGTGTCCAGTGGCTTTAATTCAAAGTTGGAGACATTTAAGTAGTGATCTCGTGTATTCCGAAAATATTTGATTACACAAAATGTTCTGAAAGTTGTTTTGTTTTTTTAAATATTACACCGTGCCTGTTTCCAATCTTATCATACTATTTTGTCACTTTCATGCAAGCCATTTCATTAAGTCACAACTCAATGCGTCCAGGAACCTTCACAAGAAGCAACCTTTGTAGGTAACTTAAAGGCAGAGATCAACAGTAAATGACAATCCCATAACACAATTTTATTTTCTTATACGGTGTCGCTATACTTTCCCAAATAAATTATGTGAAAAATTACTACACAGTAAAAAATAAATAATAATATTTGACATTGTTTGTAACTAACTGGTTGCCTTATAGTGAGTTTTTTTAAAGTTCTGAAAATATTTCTCCTGCTCAAACCATTCCTCTTTATGGGCTTAAATCGACAGTCACTTTACACCCATCCATCTACTTTTTATCTACACAGCTGGCAGACTCGACACAAGTACAGTCCGGGCAGGCTTCAGCCCAGACTACACCCTCAACCGGATCATCGGTCCTCGGATATCAGTCAACGAGTCCAGTTTAGGAGTATTGTTGCCGTTCGTACCCAGTCCGCTCGTCACGGCGCGCTATGTTAGCGTCAATCAGGATCAGCTGTACAGTAAAATAGTGTCATTGGCAGAAGTCACGGTGGACGAACTCTTGGATACAGACGCAGAATCTGAAGTAACAGGTGAACTTTACACTTACAGGAAGTTTTAGATCTTTTTAAACTTTCGAAAGAAAAAGTGGGGAAATTGTGTTTTTGAAAGAAAACTTTTCGATGGTTCTTATAAAGGGTGTGTACATCATTGGTAAGATTGAAAATATAAATGATCACAGATTTGCACATAACTTACAGTGTATAAAGATGGTCATGGTGGAAAATTTCCCTTGAAATAGTTTTGCTTGAAATGCTATCATTTTAGGGAAATTAGTAAAACAATAATAGTCTTTATCATGCGTGATAAAAAGTCCGATGTTTGAAAACATTAGAAAATATAGTTTGTTTTTTTACTGTTTTCTCATAACTCCTAAGACCGATTTAGCTTAAACTTTCAAAGTTGTTTTTTACTTCATGTATGTTGAGTCACCTCAAGTGTGGATACTGGTCTTTGACAATTACCAACTTTGTACATAATGCTTTAGCATCAGTCCTCCTTCACAGCAAACCACCCTTGTTCACTTGGCAGTCCCACGTGGGGATAGTGTTGACGTTATTTTACGAACTCTAAAAACGTCAAAGTCAATACTGACGCGGATTCCAGGATCCAGGGAGTTTGATCCATTTCGGGGTCAGGCTGACTCGAAGACTGGTTTATAAAAACAAATTTTGACTTTGATTCCACGTCAGTTTGAAAGAGTTTTGAATCATTTTGACCCAGACTCCACGTCATACTGACCCAGAAATAAGTTGGGCGCCACGGGACCGCCGGGAATCCGGGTCAGTTCTGACCCTGTGGCAGGAGGTTCTGTCCCCCCGGAGATTATGTCCCCCATACGGTGATGAACCTCCTTCGGCCCATGTTAATTTTCCATATGAGGGACATAATCTCTGGGGGACACCGGCAGTTTTTAGTCTGTAGATAAAACCTCGTGAAAGAACTGTCATAATTCCTAATAACAAGAATCGCATTTCTGATGGACTTGCAGAGGAAGGCTTGGACTTCACCCTTGTCATCAGCCCACCTGTAGTGGGTCAAGGCGACATTGTCATCAGTGCCTACAAAGGTTGTAGGGACATCACTGCCGATGTGTCGTTCGGGCGACAGTTGACGACTGGGGGAACTCAGAGTGGGCTCCCCTCGCAATCCAGCGAGGGCGATGACATTTACCACGGTCGAGCGACGAGGTCGCTTTTTTTGCCGGACCTGGATGGAAATGACAGGATCGGCGTCTTCTACTCGGAAGTTTCGAAAAATGAAAACACCACTCGAATCCAAACGATTATTCTCCCTAATAACGGTAAGCTTTTCATCTATGCACAATATAAAATAACGTTCGATGCTTGTGTCCAAAAGCAAAACAATATATTTTTGCGTTTTTTGCTTCAGACGCAAATGTCCACATTGTTCCGGTGTATAGGACCCTAACGACAAACATTGGAGAGACGGTTGACCTTCAGATGCTTGACATGAATTCACCAAACAGTAACTACAGGTGGAAGCACAATGAAGATGTAATAGCTGAATGGAACAATCAGCTCACGATGTCTATTCCAAGTGTTGTCAAATCAGATGAAGGGATATATAGCTGCTTTGTGGACGGTCAAGAAAATCAACAACGTCACGGCATAATGAGACTCATTGTACGAGGTTAGTTTGTACATCTTTTAAGTTTCTTGAATTAAAGTTCTCGATTTTTTTGTATTTTTGTAAGGCGTGAAATATTTATGTGGTGGTATTCAAATATAGACGGGGTGTCAAGGCCGAGACTCAAGCTCTAAATGCTGAGACTCAATGCTGGTTCAAATCCTGGCCTGATCAGTCGCGACACCTGTGTCGAGCGAGGCACTTTATCATAATTGCTTCTCCTCACCAAGAAGTACAAAAATGTGTACCGGTGGGGCTGGGGATGGACTGGCATCCTTCCTGTCCAGGGTGAATGTTATGCCAACGAAACTGTGTATAAACAGTGGCCTGATCTGATCCATTTTGGCTTGTGACGGACTCTAATCTCTCTCCTTTTTTCGAAAACAGGGTGTGCCGCTGGAATGTGGGGGCCGCCATCTTGCTCGCTTGTTTGCAACAAATGTCATTATGGCGGTGTTTGTGACGAGATCACTGGAACATGCGTCTGCGCACCGGGCTTCAGCGGAGTGAACTGCGAGCAAAGTAAGCAGGGTGTCCGCTAACTTTCATCAAATAACTAACAGAATACATTTTCGAGCAGAATCAAATTTACACAAAAATGATTAATTCATTAAATATTTATTTCATCACACATCCAACAACACAAGCTCCAGTTAAAGGATGGTGATCGCGCAAAGAAAGGAAATGTTCAGTTTTAGATGTAGTTGGAAAACCCAAGCATCATGTTGGGGCTGAAAACCCAACCTAGATGCAATGGCTCCGGTTCGAACTGGGAACCAAAGGGTCAAAAGGCGGAGAAAGGAACCACCGCCCGGGCCCTCCTAGCGACCTTATTAACTAACAATGACTTTCTGGTGTTTTCGACTCATCAAAACTCAGGTCACGGTCGTCATGTCTTTGGCAAGATTGCGGAGAGGAGTTGCTCAACCAGCACCGACCCACACCACAACGCCTGCCAAGGCCATTTGTTTTGTCTCCGTGACCCATATGGATGCTCGTGTGCCGCAGGTTTTCATGGAATTGACTGCATGCCGGGTGAGGAAGACTTGAAATGAATGTTTTTCTAAACTCTTAAAAGTAACCCCAGGAATTACACAAATGCGGGAAGGTTCCACTCGTGACTGGCACTCCCCTGTTTGATCGGCAGGGGCGGACTAGGTAGTTGTTCCTCATAACCTAGTCTATATAGGCTGTCAGTAAAGACATATTGGAAGCCTGCCACAAAGAACAGATGGCTCCACTTCATCAGAGGGTTAGATCTGGGTAGGTCTGTATGTCTGTTGTGCACGAAGTATATTGGTAAAACTATTTTTCAGCCCCTCAACAAATAAAATCTGCACAACTCTGGGACCTGATCCCCCCCTAACTGTGGTATGGTCCAGTCTAAGATATAAAGGACGTTCCCCCCAGGGCATTACACTTTGGAGAAACAAGAAACAATAAAAGATGCATTGACATATATTAAAGTGTTATACCAGCGATTACTTAGGGTATTTAATAATTTAATTTGACGAGGTCAGAGGTCAAGTAGAAGGAGTTGGGTTCGAATCCCAAACGAGGTTCTTCGGACTTGTCTCCGTATATGACCCAAGAAGCACTGAGTATGCAGTACTTATCATAAGCTAACTTCAATGTTGTTATTGATCTAATTATTAATTTTGAATATCTTTGTTTTTGGTCTAATAAGAATGTGAGAATGGGACGTATGGGGTTGATTGCAAGCAAACATGTCGATGTGCAGCCGGACAAACATGTTCTAAGGATACGGGTCAATGTAGTGGAGGTAAGTGTGTCACGGATCAGTGATTTGAGCCAACCCCTCCAAAATCATAACAAAATATCCACAGCTTTGAGTCAACATAACAATTATGGTTAAACTCGCAGTATTTGCTTTAAAGTAACTAACCAATAACCGGCAGACACTTTTCTACAAAGTCTTATTCAAAATAATATGTACACATGATTGTGTTCTTTATTTGTTTGCAAAATATTTGTTTTATGCGTTTGATCATTTGTTTATCCTTTGTTTGTGTGTGTGTTCTCTTGCTGTCATTAGACGGATGTGCATCGCCATACTTCGGATACAACTGCCTGTGCTCAAGTAAGAACAGAAGACTTCGTGCTCATGTCCGAATGTGTTGCAGTTAGATACAAACAACATATAATGGACGAATGATGCAATCACCTTTGTTTTTAAAGTAAACACTATGCACATAATAGCACAACCTCGACGGCCGATTCGAGTTTTTTTTTATTTATTTGTATCGTCTTGTTGTCCCAATATAGCATTATTAGTTGTTCTATGGTATATCATCATTGGGTCCCTCGTTCGTACGATCAGTTACAAGCCTTTAAAGAAATATAGATATACAGTACATAAATTGTCCAAACTCAAAAATATATTCACAAGTTCGCATACGGTTATTTCAAACGATTCTTTGGAGTGAATTTTCACTGGCACGTCACGGATGTTTTACCATTGCAGGAGAGGGTTTGGTTGTGGGCCTTGAAGTGACGTTGCACGGGCCGTATGGACTGTCTGCAACATGGCATCCAGATAGTTGTTATACCAACGGCTACTTCATGAAGCTTACTGACACAGCTTCTAGCCTCGTGGTTGCTGAACAACAAACTAACAACACTGAAGAATATGTGTTCGTAGATGGTCTGCAGCCGTTTACTGAGTACCTGATGCAGATTGCAGCCAACACTAGTGAGGGGCCTGGACCGTACGGAGACGGTGTTACTGGAAAGACCGCTGAGGCAGGTATGATTGACCCGTTATAAAGAATCATCACTTTAAAATCTCCCAGGTATCTTTGGGCCTGATCCATATCTGGGTCAATATGACACGGAATACATGTCGGAGTGACCCAGAAACGGGTCAACTGACGCAGAATTATTGGACCCAGAATCCAAATCATATATAGAGTGAACTTTTCGTTAAAGAAAGGGCTCATTATAAGTTCGCCCTAAAACACTGCCCGAAGCAAGGAGCCTGTCGCGGTAGGCACATTGTTTGTTTTTATTAATAACATAACAACCGTTCGGTCAAATCCGGTCGTACTATATGTAGTTCTCTATTGTACCCTTTGAGATAGTGTAGTCACACACGGGGTTGAATTCACTATTAAACAGTTCACCATGACCCTTTGAAGTTTGCACACAAAAAGCACACATAAAAACCATACGTTGTACGCAACCATTGAAACACGTGCAGATTTTTCGCCTATTTAGGTATGGGGCATAGGCCTATGCGTTTTGTACACAGAGCCTGATTTTGTTTATAGATAAGGTCTGCAGCCAACATATTATATCTATCAGCAGGCTACAACAAAGTCTTTCTAGCATGGGAATTAACTTGGGATCACACCAAACATACCTAACTGCCCTCTAATTAAAAGTGCCTTCCGATGAGGCGAAAGTCACCAGAATGCGATTTAATGAGACCCTTGGGACCCAGGGTTGCGACCACCTTTTAATGGAGTTCCGAAGAACTGTGACTGCGGTTTGTTTTTTAGTCAACTTTACTACACAGAGATGTAAAATGACAATGCTGTTATTAGTGAGCCCTAACGTCACCTGTCATACGTTATTGCTATTGAAGTAGTTACAGAGAAAATACTCAAAACGCGTTGACAGAAACTGTTGTTTGAAATACGGTTCGACTTGTCGTCGACTGCGCGTTGGTGCTGGTTACTGAGTGAAGAAACCTATAGGCGTACTTTGGTAAAATTTGAAGAAGTTCTTTCTTGTTCTTTGTTCTTTTAAGAGCCAAGCGCACCCTTGGGTGTGACCATTAGGAATGCCTACAGATCTGCCCTGACTGTGGAATGGGTCGAGCCCAACCCACCTAATGGAATCATCATCAACTACGATATGACCTTCTGGAGAGTCGACGGTTCATCACCGACAACAGTTCTCACTGATATTCAACCTGGGAACAATTTGATTTATCAAATCATAAGCCTATCAATCGACTCCGCTTACTACATACAGGTACTTGATATGCGGTATTTAATAAATAGGGATCGATAACTAGTAATTAATCAAAAGAATCTGGTTAACTGTGAAGAGCTTAACATAATCCAAGTGTTTAGAACACCCCGAGCAAAATGATGTTAATTTAGTTAGACAGAAATTAACGTTGAGTTCCCATGGAACAAGCATAGTATGAGATAAACTTGCTTAGCATGGATGGAATTATCTCACTAAGCATGTAGATGGTTTACCAGCCAAAAATATGCGGCATTTTTCTCGGAGTACCATGCGCAGCTGGTGCCCCTCAATTACCTTGCTTGGCTAGATATAAACTTCTTGAGCAGTATTTTCTCACTGGGAAAATGTAATATTTATAAAATGAAAAGAAAATAATTTATAAAACAAATTAATATATAACAGGTGCGAGCTAAGACGTCTGTAGGGGTAGGTCCTTGGAGTGACGTCATCAATGGAGAAACCCAAAGTGAAGGTACAACAGAATATAGTGTATTTAATAAACCAATCAATCATAGAGATTTGAATTTGGGTATTACATTAAACCAACAAACTTTGTTTTTATTCTTGCTTGTAGTCTTTATAAGTTTGTGTGATTTCACTGGTGTAGCAACTTCTCATTTCATTTGAATTTTACGTATAGTTTTAACAGCCTTACCGGAAGTTATACGCCTAGGGGCAAATATGATTTGCTTTAATTTTTAGCTCCCATCATTAATAACTGTTTGTATTTTATCTTAGTTTTGCTTCTTCTTGTCGTCCTTTGTTTCTAATATTGATAACGGATAAATAGTCATCATCATAATGATAAAGCAAGAATTAAAAGTTTTTGTTTTAAGATTTGACTTAATGTGTTGTTATCATTATAGCTTTTGAGTTTGTAACGAATCTCCGCTTGATGGACCGAACAAACACAACTGTTACCCTTCAGTGGGATTTACCATCCAATATCCAAGGCCAAGACCAACGACGCTACATGGTAAGGTTACATCAAGTATGATTGGTCTAACGTACACATTATTGACCGGCAATGGGGCATTAATAGTGACCATCTATTGACCCCAAGGGTCGGTGAGTGATCACAAGAGTCATATTTTATTGATTACCAACTTCTACATTTGAATAGTTGGAGTACAGAGCTCTGGAGAAACCTGACCAGCCTAGTTTCATAGCAACGGACGAGTATATTCAAGCTGAGGTAGAGGTTCTACCGCACAGTCTAGCCGATCTTGAACCAGGCACAAAATACGAGATAAGGGTCTCGGTATTGGATGAAGACTCTACCGAAGGCGCTGCAGTCTTTGAAGTGTACACAAGACCTCAATACGGTAACAATTGTACTTGCTACGAATTTAAATAATTGGAGACCAACAAAAATGCAGTAGTTAAAATATTGCGTAGGCAAAAATGTCATGACTGAAGTTGTACCAATGAAGGATACCGTTGTTGTATACCTGTACATACTCTGAGTCATAAAAATACACATTACTGCATTTAACATCGCATGCCAAAAGAACTAAGAAGCCAAATGATGGACTTTATCTTATAATGAGTTGTTAATATCACCATTGTGGTTAGTATTGTGACATCAAACTTCGCTCAGCAATACTAAAGATCAATCTTAGCTCTTTGCGAAAGTGAGCCTTGGACTTCCTGGCTTTGTACACAGTTCGAGATGAAAGGAAATTCCGAAGTTTACACGGATTACGGTATACTATGAAGGATGGCACATCTCAGAGTTTGTTCAGCAAGTGTTTAAACAACTTTAACTAATGTTGAAATTAAGATACACAATATAGAACTTCCATTCAGTGTAGTAATTTGCCTGCCTTAAAATGCCCTGTATTTGCCACCCGTTTATATGTGAACAAGGTGACAATGTCAAACATGGGCTCGTTTCCACAAGGCACTAAGATTCATCTTAAGATGAGTTGTCTGTATTGCAAAAGTGATCTGTATTGTCACATCACACTTTTCTTAGTCTGGGTGAAAGACCTTCTCGAGTTGATTTGTCACAATTTTCCGACTAACACAAGAAGGTATTTCCTCAAGACTGCAATTTGCTTAGCAAATACGATCGATTTGCAGTTTGCAGATCAATCTGACCTCTTTGTGAAATCTATGTTTTCAAATTATCCTTATTTCACATCATTCTCCACATTGTGTTTAATGTTTTCCACATCCTCCAGAGCCTCTCTAAATTCACAGGTTTTCGCATACGGATATTTACTGGCACGCCACGGATGTTTTACCGTTGCAGGGGAGAGTTTGGTTGTGGGCCTTGAAGTGACGTTGCACGGGCCGTATCGAGTGTCTGCAACATGGTACCCAGATAATTGTTATACCAACGGCTACTTCGTGAAGCTTACTGACACAGCTTCAAGCCTCGTGATTGCTGAACAACAAACTAACAACACTGAAGAATATGTGGTCGTAGATGGTCTGGAGCCGTTTACTGAGTACCTGTTGCAGGTTGCAGCCAACACTAGTGGGGGGCCTGGACCGTACGGAGATGGTGTTACTGTAAGGACCGCTGAGGCAGGTATAACTGACTCGTAATAAACACCACTCTAAAACCTCCAGGGTATTTTCGGGCCTGACCCATATCTGGGTCATTATGATCCGGAACTTATGTCAAAATGACCCAGAAACGGGTCAACTGACGCAGAATTCGAGTTAAAATCAAATTTTTAACCAGAGTCAGGGTCAGCCTGACCCAGGAATTGGTCAGGTCCCCTCATTTGACCTAGAATTTTAGATCAACTCTGACCTGGAAAATTTTGGAGTGAATTTTTCGTTAAAGATGGGTTCACCAAGTTCCCCGTAAGCGACCACCTTTGTACGGGGTTCCGAAGAACTGTGACTCAATGTGGGTTTTTTTAGCAAACTTTACTACACAGAGATGTAAAATGACAATGCTGTTATTAGTGAGCCCTAGAAGCCAGCTGTCAAACCTTATTGCAAGTAGGCGTGGTTGCAGAGAAAATGCTCAAAACGCTTTGAAACTGTTGGGTGAAAGCGGTTTGAACTGTCGTCGACTGCGCGTTGGTGGTGCAGATTAATGAGTTAAGAAACGTCTATAGGCCTACTTGGGTAAAATTTGAAAAAGTTCTTTCTTGTTCTTTGTTCTTTTAAGAGCCAAGCGCACCCGTGAACGTGACCATTAGGAATGCCTACAGATCTGCCCTGACTGTGGAATGGGTCCCGCCCAACCCACCCAATGGAATCATCATCAACTACGACATGACCTTCTGGAGAGTCGACGGTTCATCATCGACAACAGTTCTCACTGATATTCAACCTGGGAACAATTTGATTTATCAAATCATAAGCCTATCAATCGACTCCGCTTACTACATACAGGTACTTGATATGCGGTATTTAATCAATAGGGATCGATAACTAATAATTAATCAAAAGATTCCGGTTAACCGTGAAGAGCTTTTAAAATAATCCCGGTGCTTATAAGAACACCCCAAGTAGTTAGACAGAAACTATCGAAGTTGTCATGGCACAAGCTGGTAAGAGATAAACTTGCTTAGCATGGAATTATCTTGCTAAGAAAAAATGGCTTACCAGCCAAAAATATGTGGTATTTTCTAGAGTTGCAGCTGGTGCCCCTCGATAACCTTGCTTAGCAAATAATCTTGTGGAGCAGTATTTTGAAAAAAATATTTTTTATAAATGATAAGAAAATAATTTATAAACCAAGTTAATCTATTACAGGTACGAGCTAAGACGTATGTGGGGGCAGGTCCTTGGAGTGACGTCATCATTGGAACAACCCAACTTGACGGTACAACAGATAACAGTGTATTTTATTCAACAATCGACTATGAAGATTTGAACTGCTTAACATTAAACCAACAAATTTAATGCTTGCTTTTTTATAAATTATACCAACTTCTCACTTCATTTGAATTTTAATGTATTGGTTTATTGGCCTTATCGGAAGTTATATATTCCTCTGGGCGATGGTGATTTACTTTACTTTCAAGACACCGTCATCAATGTTTGTATTTGTATTATTGTTTTGTTTCTTCTTGTCGTCCTTTGTTTCTAATATCGATTACGGATAAATAGTCATAATAACAATTATTAAAGCAAGGATTATCTGTTTTTGTTTTAAGATTTGACTTCTTATTTTGTTATCACAGCTTTTGAGTTTGTAACGAATATTCGCTTGATGGACCGAACAGACACAACTGTTGCCCTTCAGTGGGATTTACCATCCAATATCCAAGGCCAACGAAGCTACATGGTAAGGTTACATCAAGTCTGATTGGTCTAATGAACACTATTGACCGGCAATGGGGCATTAGTGAACATCTGTTGACCCCGAGGGTCGGTGAGTGATCAGAAGAGTCATATTTTTAAGATTTACCAACTTTTACATTTGAATAGTTGGAGTACAAAGCTCTGGAGAAACCCTACCAGCCCAGTTTTACAGCAACGGACGAGTATATTCAAGCTGAGGTAGAGGTTCTACCGCACAGTCTAGCCGATCTTGAACCAGGCACGAAATATGAGATAAGGATATCGCTATTGGATGAAGACTCTACCGAAGGCGCTGCAGTCTTTGAAGTGTTCACAAGACCTCAATACGGTATAAACAATTGTACTTGCTACGAATTGAGACCTACTGTTGTTGATTTGTCACACTTTTTCCCATTAACAAGAGAAGGTCTTTCCCTAAGACTACACGTTGCTTTATAGCAATTACGATTGATTTGCAGTTTGCAGATCAATCTGACCTCTTTGTGAAATCAGCCCCTGTCTAATGTTTTGGTATCCTTATTTCACGTCTCCACATTGTGTTTAATGTTTCCCAGATCCTCCAGAGCCTCTTTCACCGACATCCCACCCGGATGAATCCACCCCCTCTACCGTCACCATAAGTCTTAACACTGCCAGCTTTGACGACGCATATATTTTGTAAGTACTGGTACCTGATTCGATTCGTCTAGCCACCAATATAGCTATTATTAATTTGTAACATCCTTATACAAGGATTCTGCCTTCTGATTGGTTTAGAGCGCATCACATGATAGGCCTATGACTTATTTTTACTAGAAAACCGCGCGAACGTGACGCAGTAAGCAATCTACTATACCCATAGCGACAGCAGCTTTTTGGTACCATACCTCTATAGGCACTGTTGTAAAAAGAATACTTGGGCTGTTTAAAACAAGCTATTGACTGCTTACTCATGCCATGGTTAACATTTAAAAAGTTTGACGCTTTGTGGGAGACGCTTGGTGGCAGCAAATTCGCAAGGCAGAATTTAATACAAACAATATTTACCCTTGATTTTGGTTTCATGCTATCCACTTATATGTTGAAAAGGGCTTGTCACCTCATCTACACAGTTGTTGTTTTGTGTTTTACTCTCTCCAGCTCTTACTTAGTTCGTGTCAAGAAGACTACCCCCCTATCTGCGACTATGACTAAGACTAAGAGAGAGGTACTACTGTTGCTGCATTACGCTGAATCTCCGTTTGATTACATAGCAGCTGAGCTTTTCAAGCAATCTGCAACGGAGGGGTTTGTAATAGGTGATGGGGAGACGTACGGAGGTTACTACAATGCTCCGTTGCACAGCGACAGCGACTACGAGATTCGTGTTGGCGCCCTCAGCAAGGGCAATGGCACGGTATGTTACAGGGACTCGTTTAGCGATACCAGCCCTCGCCCACTTCAGCTCGAGCATCATATCAGTTAACATTAACTAACGTATGTGTTTTTTCATTCTTTAATAGGAAGTATCCGTAACATTTTCAGAGCCAGTTTCTGTGACAGGTAAGCCTAGTATTAGTAAAGTTACACGTTTCTTTTCTTTTTTTTCTCCACATGAAATTTGAGAAAACATTATTAATGCACTGCACTTTTTTCACAGAATCTGTTGACCCCAACATACAAAACGCGAAAAGAGTGTGAACGCCCATATCTGTTCTCCAATCTTTTGATTGTGTTTGTGATTTGTATTTCTTGCGTTCTGGCCAGGGGAAAAATACTTGAATGCATGCATGATTTGCAAAAAACATATACATTTCCGTATATAAAACAGAAACGGCACTCTGCGAGGCTTTTCACTAAATTAGTTAAAACACTATACAGCACAAAGGAAGGGTCCTAGATACGGATAATGAAACTCCATTTATTTTTAGATAGTACAATTATTACAATAATCTGCTCAAGTACATTGTTTTATGTGGACAGAAATATTTTTTTTTTTTATAACTTTGTCTGAAGTCCCAGGGATTGAGTCTTGTGGCGACGGAGGTGGTGTTGGCAATACTGTCATAGTCATAGTCTTAGTCATAGTGCTTGGGATTGGTGTCTTCCTACTTAGCATCGGTCTGATTGTTGTCAGTTTACTGTACAGGAGGAACCGCTATCGTTCTTCAGTTAACACAATGTTTGATGGGCAGGTAATGTATACCAATGCTGAACATGAGAACTGAGCAATTTCACATCACGTTCGAATGACTATGCGTAATTTGCATCATTGGGGGTTTACATTTTATCGGTGAATTTCTGCCAAAGATTATCAGAGCGAACTGATCAAATCGTAGAGATGTTGCATTGACCATTGTTACACTCTTTTCAGAACAGCCCAAGCTGTTTGGACATACTGTACACCATGTAACTGCAAACTTAAGTTTCAGAATTGTGTCCCAACCACACAAAGTTTCAACTCCTACTCGTGGTGTCACTGCAAACCCTACAACATCCAAAGTTTCATACCATATTCCTATGGTGTGACTGCAAAACTTCATTTCAGAAGACAGTGTTCATACCATATACAGAGAATCAAATCTTATTACAAGAAAGAATGTTAGTCGAAAAATGTGATTCCCTTATGGTATTTTCTTATCATTCTGATCACAAGGTTGCCTCTCAATTTGTTCGCAAAGTGGAATCCTCGAGTAATGAAGTACAACCCTGCGATGATGTTAGTCTCTGGACATCTAAATGTGATTTAGACTGGGAAGACCTAACCATAGATAGTACATCTCTTGTTGGCAAGGGCTGCTTTACCGTAGTGTGCAAGGGCAAAGTGATGATCGATGGACAGATCACAAACGCAGCAATCAAAACACTCAAAGGCAAGTTGACTCATGGCAAAGTTTCCAGTATTTTCTTTCGCTCGCCATTGTTGCTTCACTATTGAGGGGACGACACGGAGCACTGTCCATGGAAACGAGGTTGATGTATGCTGACTCCAACATTGTCGGATACCAAAACACCCTTTTCAGTGCAATTCAATTTACATTCACCAATATATATAAATTCATTCAGAAGGAACCAGTCTAATCCATATGTTTCATGAAGCCTCATAGTTAGGAAGAGCCAGTTTAAAGGCAAAATAAAGTGATATCTCCACCAAAATTACACATGGAGACTTAAACAATTTGTGAAACTTTCAAGATTGATTTTAACGAATGTGACGATTTATTTTGATAAACTGTTCGGTAAGTTTGCCGTAATTCTTAAATCCAAGTTGAAGGGTAGTTATGCCATCTGCTTTCATGAAACTTTGATGCACTTCGTCCATAAAACAGCATTCTTGATAATGTTATCTGTGGTCTGTCTGTGGTGGTAGAATGATGTATTTAAAAAATGAAAATGAAAGAATGTTAAGTCTTGGTCTGACCCACATTGTTCGATTTTCCCCCATGATGGAAACAGCCGACGTTCCCAGGAACGCCCGTGATGACCTCGTGAGAGATTTCCTTGCGATGAGAATGATTGGGCCACACCCGAACATTGTCGCCATGTTGGGTGCGTGTTCCCATGACGGTAAGAACGCTGTAGTAAAACATTACATGCTATGAATAATCGATCCCCATTAATGTTTAGAAGTATCTCGGTGATGAGTAAACCTAGTTTATAGAATTTCTAGAGACAACCATTTTTTTCAAACTAAGAACAAAAACGAAGCAAATCTGACCTTATTGAGGTGTAAAATCGAGTTTTGGAGACGGAGTCGAATTCCAACGCACTTTTTAATAGATTTATTCTACCAGCCTGTACTATCCAATGCTTTGTTTCTTACTCTACTGGCATCGGTAAAGTTTTAATATTTTCAGGAGACATACACCTCTAGCCCTACCTATGTACTAAACAACACTAATTGGCAAGGGGACCATAGAAGTGTATAACAGACAGAAAGACTCAAACGTAAAGCAAAACATAGAATTGGGTTACTTTTAGTCATGTGGAACAATAAAAACTACGTTTCCTTGTAAACAATCATTTGTATCCAGGCATTTTGTACGTGGTGACTGAATTTCTCTCGAAAGGCAACCTCCGTAAAAACCTCCGGAATAGTCGTCCTCTCCAACTCAAACGACAGCAGTTGAACACCGAAGGCAAACAGCCACTGACCTTCTTGTCCTTGCTTCGATTTGGTGTCGATGTTGCTAAAGGGATGGAGCACTTGTCCCAATGTGGGGTGAGACTTTTTCTTGAAACAAAATCAGCATGTTTACGGTATTAATGCTTTAACATCGTTAGGTTTATCACCACGGTCTCATATACTGTTTCATTTTGTTGGATGAATAATCATCACAAACAATGGTTCATTGGTGCTTTGAAGCTTCTGTACGTAATGCACAGTGTGTGCTCTTGTGCTCGGTACCTTATTGAGACCAAGGACAAAACATTTAAGGGAGAGCAAAAGGACTCCACAGGGGAATTCGAAAGACTGAGGTGTTCCACGAGAGCAAAGTCTATGGGGAGGATGTACAGGAAATAAGGAAAGAACAAAATAATGCTCTCAAAGGATGCATTTTTGAGAATGTGTGATTTCAAAGAAAAATGTTATACTGATGCCGCTGTCCTTGACTTAAGACTCCAGATTATGCCCAAGGAGTAGACCTACTTAGAAAAATCTAACGCAAATTTAACCACGGCTGTATTTTCCTTTTTGCAGATTGTTCATCGAGATCTTTGTGCCAGGAATGTTCTTCTTGGGGAAGACATGACGGCTAAAATCGCTGACTTGGGACTTCCCAAGGGAGAGAGAAGCGCCCAGCAATGCTCGGTAATGTCTGAAAATGTCATCATTTCTACAAAGTCACATCTCGTTTCCTATTTGTATTCAGTTTTGTCGTAAGTGGGAAAAATCACAAAATAGATAGACTGCGTAAATAGGGCAAGACAGCTAGCTCAATTGGTAGATCACCGGCACGTTAAGCCGGAGGTCAGTGGTTCAAATCCCGCTCTGAGCTAATTTTCTTTGTTCAACCCAAACTATTTTAAATTTCATAACTTCAAAATTTGAAGAAAAAATAATAATACAAAGACAGCAAAATTCTTTTCAGGCTCGATGGAAAAACATGTTTACCATTAGATCTTTATACTAGATACTAGAGACATTTATTCAGATTAACTTACTGTTTGGACATCTTTCAGTTCCGAAATTCCTAATTAATGGTTGGTTTTATTTCCAATGTATGTGGTTTTCAGGGGCGACGGGTTGCTACTCGATGGTTGTCCATTGAATCATTGATACTTAAGATTCACGTGTGTAAGAGTGACATGTAAGTATAGTTCACAAAATCAGTTACTGATTTATAGAACGGATCAATAACAAACAATTCGAAATCAATGACAATGATGTGGTCTTTTTGCCTCCAGTCCAGTGCAGATTAACCCAATATGGCGTCCGAGAGAAATGATCCATGAAGCGCGCCCGCTTTGTTATTGCGTCCTCAATCGGCAGTTTTTATTTATCGAACCTGATATCGATACGACACCGATTTATAAAACTAATAATAAAACAGTCGTCTAGTTGAGCAACTGTGTAAAAAAGAAATTTAGAAATAGTTGAAGTACTCATTCAATATAAAGCTGAAACGACGGAACAACTGCACCTGCATGTTTTGAAACTTATAACTCAGCCGGCTCGTGAAAAGACAAGGCTGTACTACAAATACGATATAACGCAGGGGAACAATCGGTATACATTATAACAAGGTGGGATTGATACCAAAGACCCCAACATTCTAGAGTAGATCTTATCCGTAGAACACCGAGCGTGTCCGGTGACGACAGACCAGTTCGAATCATGTAAATTGATCCTTTTATAATAAATTTACTGTAATTAACTATTTGGGAAACAATCATTTATGGATGTATACTTCTTATAGTTGTATACGAAGATTATCATTAATCAATTGATCAATCTCATTGTAATTTTCCTTGCAGTTGGTCGTTTGGGATCTTGCTGTGGGAGATAGTAACGTTCGGTATGTATTGATGTTTATTCTAAAAATATAAATCGATAAATGTTGGGCTATTATATCGCATTCATTTGAAAATAGTAACAGACAAAGTATTCACGATTGTGTGGTGATCCTTAGCTAGCAGGGCTAAGCAACGCATTTACCCCCTACGTGGGTCATTATTAGGCTTTTGTATACATGTACATGTATTGGGATCATGTTCCAAGTATCTGAAGCCAGAACTTACCCAGTTCGGAGTCAGTCTGAAACAAAGTTCCGGCCAGCAAATTATTGTTCACAGACATTCCGAGTAAGACTGACCAAGAAGTTTTTCATTTTATTGACTGGAAACAAAAAGTGGTTTATCTCAGTCTTTGTGTCTTACTGTTATGGAATATTTTGACCAGGTGGAACGCCCTATCCAGACATAGAGAGCAAAGACATTGCTGGTCAATTGATGAGTGGCTACCGTTTGCCGAAGCCGGGAAACTGTGCCGACGAACTGTAAGAGCATTTTTCAATTCAGAAAGATTGTGTGGTTTTTCCTATACGAGGCAATCTTATCAGCACCGAAACTTAAAGGGACACGTTTCCTTGGATCGGACGAGTTGGTCTATAAAAAGCGTCTGTTAACTGTTTGTTATAAAATGCATATGGTTAGGCCTAGAAAGATGTTTTAAAAGTAGAATACAATGATCCACACTAGTATGCCTCGAAATTGCGTGGTTTTCCTTTTACAACTAACAATGTCGGCCGTGTTAGTTGACGATGATAAAGGAAAACCACGCAATTTCGAGGCATATGTGTATCATTGTATTCTACTTTTACAACATCTTTTTAACATATATGCATTTTATAACAAACGATTACAAACGCTTTTTATAGACAAACTCGTCCAATCCAAGGCAACGTGTCCCTAGTTTAAGGTTGATACTTTGGTAAAAATTTTAATCATTGTACCAGTAACCTATGATTTGATTTCCGTTCTTTGTATAAACTGGTCATCAGGTACGGTTTGATGTCAAATTGCTGGCAGTTAGAACCAAAGGATCGACCATGCTTTCAAGATGTCCGCAAGGACCTTCTGCGAATGATCAACGCATCACAGACACACGTACGTTAGCATAGCTTTTGGTTTATAAGACTGTTTACAAACTGTGGATGCAAATATGGCACCCTTTTACAGACAACATTGGTCTTTTTAGACCCCTTTTTCAGGCGGACACATTGTTTCTATGTGATTGAGGGGGTAGGTTATCTCTGGTGCATGGACTCGTGTGGTGTGTTGTGGCTGAGCTTTGACGGTTGAATACTCGGGTTCGACAATGTGTCCTTGAGCAGGGCTCTTAACCATAATTGCTTCTCTTAACCCAGGTGTAATTGGGAACCTGAGAGGTCAGCATTGTGTCGAATTTACCTCATTAGCGCTAATGTATGGTTGCATGCTCCAAAGGGAGTTGTTAAAGTTAGAGAAACTGTCTAGCCTTGTGCCCGATTACCAGGGATAACAATGTTGTAAAGCGCCTTGATGTGGCTACATCTGCACTAAAGGTTAGGGTTTTTATAGAGCGTGAGTCGTGTTATTTAATACAAGTTTATAATAATAAAACTGACATCATTGTACATTTCAAATGTTGTTTGTTTTGCCTGAACAGAACAAATCACCTCCCATCTCGACACCCACCATCTTTGAGGGATTCAGCTTCATCGATCCGGAACTGGACGACATATAATTAATTTGCGGAGAACTCCGCCTCCTCTTCCGAAGCAAGTTTTGGCATGGACATATTTTGCAACAATAAGAGTGTTGGTTTTAACAAGAATACCTGAAACATTAAGACGAAGTAACAACTTGCTCTTTATTGAGCCTTTTACTGTAAATGAACATTCTAAAAATAAACCCGATAGTGTCAATTTAGTTTTATGTACATAAACAGTACCACACACATCAATACCCATCCGTCAGTTTGTTACCAAGTAACAACGAGAAACACAATTTAGAATTCGAAATCAACATCAACAAATGTTATTTCCAATTTATCAAGTTTGAGATGAGACTAAAAGCACACAAGAGTGGACACACACTTGGAAACCATTGAAGATGCAAAGTTTGAAAGCCAATAGATCGATCCATTAAGCCCCGCCTCCTTACGAGTTGACCAATCACAGCCGCGAAACCCGGTCACCGTAAGTG
>JAUELU010000013.1:9955596-9968303 GCA_032357145.1 Evasterias troschelii
TTCAAGGGAAGCTTTCTATCATCATTATCTTTAAACCATGTAAGTTTAATGTAAATCTGTGAGCTTTTCTGTTTTTGTGTTTTACCAGAAGTATAGAGACCATTTAATGCAGTCAGGTTGAGTTAAACAATTAATAAGTTAAAGTCGTGATGTACAAACGAGGACTAAAAATTACCGACAATACAGCAAAAACTACATTTAAGAGCGACGCCATATTGACATCAAAAAGTGCGAAACCAATCGTCCCAACGGCCATAAAATGTTCGCGCAAACAGTTGCGATCTGTTTGCCTAAGTGGAACACCGGCCTCTGTGAGTGGCAGTACATAGGAATTATGAACTCTGACCCAGTAATTGCTCACATGTACTGGTCGTCACATCACAAAAAGTCTTCGCTCGCAGGTACTAATCTATCAATGTTTTGTCGTCTTTCAAGATGCTGTACAACATGGTGAATTTTCATTAAATAACTGGATTGCCGTAAATATATTTTTGACATCGCACAGGAATTTACAGAAATCCCAAAGTAAGTTTTACTTTAGAAGGGAAAGTAGGGGAAAAGTAGGTCCCTACTCCATTGATATTTCACTACTTTTCAAAAAACTCAAAATACAACCAATCTTCGAAAATTTCATCAAATTCGTTCTTCAATTTCTAATGAAAATACTTTATGGTCTGACAGGAGTTTTAGGCACATTCAAACCAGTTTTTTTTTTACTGGGAAAATCACAATAAGCATTGGGGATTTTGAAAGACTTCGAATGCCTTTTGATTGAAAAGCGATTACAATCAAACAATGTGCTTTTGCGAGTACACAGATTTTAAACTCGAAAATCAATCAATTGTTAACATTTTCACTGAATAAGTAAAAAGTTAATTTTGCTACCAATCAATCTTTA
Source organism: Evasterias troschelii (assembly GCA_032357145.1). Taxonomy (NCBI): domain Eukaryota; kingdom Metazoa; phylum Echinodermata; class Asteroidea; order Forcipulatida; family Asteriidae; genus Evasterias; species Evasterias troschelii. The sequence continues at coordinate 9,956,495 of JAUELU010000013.1, forward strand.
AAATGTTTCAAATTGTATATTTGATTCCCTTTCTGGACTACTTGCATACTATGACTTCTGCTTACAAACAGAGTTGAGTTGGTCTTCATACAGAATGTTACATTTACTCAATAAAAAATAGTCAAACATTAAAAAAAACCTCGAATGGCAAAACAAAAATCTCAAATACATGGTTAAAGCTTTGTCCACATGTGAGCAAATGGGTAATGACCATTTTAAGTCCAGTGTGAACAGCTGGTTAAACAGGTCAGTAAAATATCACGTCCGGTTCTCTTCACAGCCTAGCCATGATCACACGACACACGGAAGTAAACTACGACTTCAACATTTACTGGTGATATCAAACTCCTGTTGATGTTGCGGCGGTATACATAACTCAGAAAATGCCCTTGATTGCATTGTTTTTCTTACTTTTTTGTTGCTGTGCTCCTCTCCAATCATTGTTTACAAGATACATCATGTATTTGTTCACATCCGGTTAAAGGTCACTGGTGTAGCGCCCTCATGTGTTTATTTTTAGCCAGTCAGATTGATTACCAAACTCTTGTTTATAGTTTACCTTTGTCAAATAATTCAAGTGCGGACACGGTAAGACTTACCCAATGAAATGATAGTGTTACCTATGATCTCAGTTAAAGATTAATCCAATGCAAACGCAGATTAAGTTACAAAAAAGTTCAACGTTAAAATGATGAAGGCACCCCTTTAACAATAGACCCTTCCCATGAAATATGCTAATTACATTCATGCATGCGTACAGACAGTAATGGTTGGCAAACGCCATAGAGATATGCACTAAGCAGACGCGCAAACGCTTCTGCATCACGCCACCATGAACCCCATACAAAAAGGCGCGACGTTCCATCATTTTGCCAACCAAAATGTTAGTGCGCACATGCAATGTGCAATTTACATATTTCGTGGGAAGGGTCTATCTTGTCATTATTTTAGCGCAAATGTATATTTGTTATCGACTAAAACTAGTGATAGTCATCATAAGGGTTTCTCACACATGTATAAGTGCTTGTTCTTACTGCATTTCTTTTCGTTCCATCGAGCGTGGTTATTGTATGAGGCACAGTTTCGGTCGCTATGGTTACCAGGCATTGGGGAACCAACCTTCCAGCGTGTAAACGTCACTGGAGCACCGGAGACCCATTCCCATTGGTCACTGGTGTGCTTGTCGTTTAGTCCTAAAAATTGATTGAGGAATTAGACTATGTTAAAGATACTCTCTGATTTAATGAAACGGTTCTTTATAAACTGTCACGAACAAAGATATAATACCAATGATCCATTTAAAAGTCAACATTAAAAACAACATCCTCATAATCTGGGGCCAATTTCCTGAAGCTGCCCTACGGCCGATTTTGTGCTTGCTGTGCGAGTTCCATTTTATAGCGCTGCTAACCGTAAGCACACGAAAAGGCATGCTAACCTTCCGTGGCTTACTGTATAAAAATGAGTGGTGAACATGCAAGCGGGCTGCCTAATTTTCTTGCTAAACTGCGAGTACACTGATGCTTAAGCAAATTTGTCTGCTATAGTTAGCACAACAATTTGCTTACCGTTAAGCAGCACTATGAAATGGACCCTGATTGGATTGCATCTTAATTAACAACTAAACACTCAAAGATGAATAAGTCCTTGCGGATGTAAATATATGTCAAATGCTCCCAAAACCTTACTTAGTATTTTTTGACCCCCTGGACACATCAAAACCTTTTTGAAATTGTGCACCAGACCTATTTGAAAGTTGACCGCGCACAGTGCGCGTTGCTTGTTTTTTTTACATTGTATACCAACTTTCAGTCACGTCACTTCGGTCGCCGATTGCGTCTATTGATCAATGAATGCTAAAATGTGTTGTTAGTAATATTTCATTTTATCACAGCATGAAAAAGAAACATCACATTTTCCTTTGTGCTGGTAATTCCTCAAGCCGGGCTGCGGTCCCATAGCCTAAGATCGCAAGGGTCTTTCTCAGGATCCCTGCTGTTCCCCAAAAAGCGCCGCTTTCTATAACAGATCTACTCTCATATTTGTCCTTATTTCATTTAGATGTTTCCCATGTGCTTTGGGAAAGGTGCCAAGGATCCTTAGAGAGACACCTGAGACCATTGTTATTTATGAATATTAGTATTAAAATTTTTCTTTAAACATCACCTTTATTCGACACCACATAAACTGAATCAATCTTCCAAAAAAATCTCACCTATCCAAAGTTCCCTCCTCTCTGACACTGAACGAATCCAATTGTAGATCTTACTAGTTGATATTGTCACCAGGTTGCCATGGTACCTGATTTTTAAAAAATTAAAAAATTGTGTCAAAAATGCAGTGATTTCTTGTTAATCATAATATAACAGGAAACTTTTATGTCAGTGTAGAATTACCTTTCCCTACAGCTTCTCTGGGCATTATTCCAAGTTTCTGCTTCAATTGATATAAAATAGCACATTCCATCCAGCTCAAGCCAACCTGTGTATATCAAAAATATTCAGGCCATATTATTCAATTTGTCATGAAAATACAGAACATTTGAAAACTATTATCGTTAATGAATGTGTAATTAGGTTCAAATAAAGATAACATCCATCCAGAGGAGGTCTAACCCCTATATAGTGGAGTACCCAGACTGTGATTGGTTTATATCAACACAGTACTGATTGCACATGAAAATGCATGATAATAACAACAGATAATATCTCTAGGCCAACTATTAATAGGAACTAAAATAAGATAAAGAAAAACAAAGTATTAATGCCCAGCTGATTTAGAGCATGAATGACAAGGTAAATTATTATTATTATTATTATTATTATATTATTATTATGTCGCCAGCAACAAAAACTTTTATACTGGTAAAACAAAAATTCTTTAAGATGGCCAAGGGAAAGCTTCCTATATGTAGATACACTGATAAATTAATTTTTCAAGCAAACAGTAAGGGAGTTAACAACTCTATGTAGAAGTTTACGATAATTGGAAGAAACAACATCAACCTTCATATATATATATATATTTTTTTTTCCAATTATGAAACCAATTTGGAAAAACATGAAAATAGAATTTAGCTGTTGCAAACTGCTTACCAACCAAAAGGACCTGTGGTATAAATGCAAAAATCAGTTAGTGGCATGACGTTTCTATTTTTATATTGATACTCCATATCCACACAGAGTGCAGCAGACACAGATGGCGATTGAGCTCAGCATCCTCCATGCTGCAGATCCCAAGATCCTACTGGATGGAAATATTCAAAGGCCAGACACAGAGGAAGACCTGCCAAACAATAGGTGGACTGCCTAAAAAAGGTTGTGAAACCACAAAGCTGATGACCAGCCTCCGATCCATAGCAGATTCAGGTCGAATGACTAAGAGAGAGAAGCAGTGATTAATCCGACCCTCCCGGATCTTCCGGGAGTTTCCCGGTCTTGGATCAGACAAAAAAGACTTCCGGATCAATAACAAACATACTAAATAATGTTTATCAAGGTACGTCTTATAAATACAAAGTTTCATATTGAAATGGCGACATTCGTTTTGTTACCGTACAGTCGCCGATATCGCAATCGTTTGTTTTTGTCGTACGGTCGCCGATATCACAATCGTTTGTTTTTGTCGTACGGTCGCCGATATCGCAATCGTTTGTTTTTGTCGTAAGGTCGCCAATATCGCAATCGTTTGCTTTTGGCCTACGGTCGCCGATATCACAATATGAAGTACTACTGGAGAAGAAATGTCTGTATCAAACAAAAGTCTGCCCAGGCCATCCGAGCAGGTCAATGAATGTTATGCCCTCTACCCTTGACCACAGCGTCAGGTGAGTTTTGTCCCATAAGAAGAAACCTTCTAGATTGAGGCATCAGAAGGTTGGAATGTCTGAAACATCATGAATCAGATAGTCAGACTCAGGCAGAGTGCAAAGGCATTCGTGTCAACGTATTAAGTCAAAGTTAGTTCTACTCCTACCTTCATCGCAACCAGCATCTTGATTAGTTGCTTCATCAGCTTGCACATGACTCCATTCCACTCGGATCCATCGGTTACCGTCACATTTATACAAGGTACCAGTATCTTCCTCCATGATGAAGTCATCTTTGCTGGTAGTTGTACAATCAGAAGGTGTTTGAACCTACACAGAAAACAAGGTGACAAACTTTGATGGAAAAAATAATCAGTATCTTTTAAAACGGATTCTCATAACATGTCCCACTTCAAATGTAAGTATCAACGGTCATCTTTCTACTTTGTTGTCCCCCAATTCCCCTCTTTTTAGCCCTCACCATAAGTGATTTGTTTTAGGGCCTTTTGATTGGCAACTTCCCATAACAAAATATCCTTCTAAGAACATTAACACTTACGGGCTGTGTTGGCTCACTGGAGACTCTTCCTTGGTGTTCAGCAGTCGAAGCTTGCCATGGGTCAGGATTTACCAGAGGTTCTGATGGTAGATGACTGTCATCTGGGGGTATGACTGGGACTCTTTGTAAGAAAGAGGTTAATGGCTGGTGATGGGATGAAGAGGAGGAGGATGACGATGAACTTGTGCGGCCATGAACAACAGTCGGCGAGGAGGCTATGCCATGGAGCTGTAAAAGAGCAAGACAAGAACATGAACAAGATTTGTTAAAGCTGAAGGCCACTCTTGATAAGGAGCAACAAGAAGAAAATAATTAAGATGAAATTAACTCAGGGGAGCTGAAGGTAGGAGTTGATATTCCTCGTAAAACAGTCTAGAATGTAGGATGGAGGGAAACATGCACCAGGCAAGGAGTTACAAAGAGATGCAGTACATGGAGTCAAGCTGTTGGAAATGCTCTTTGTTCTACATCTCAGTAAAGCAAGAGTGTATTGGTGAGAAGAAGCAGAAAGCCTGGTATCTGATACATAATCAAACACACATTTGCAGCTTGTGTCATTAGTTTATTTATTAGTAAAAGTTATTACAAATTGTTACAAATATTACACACATCTTCAAAGCATTCGGACAACATTGATAATTGTCAAAGAAAAGTATCCGCACTTTTACGCATAAACATTTAAAAAACTGTGAAAGTTTAAGCTCAATCAGTCATCAAAATCACAACAAATTTGTGAAAAAAAATCCTTATATATTATTATGGGGTTTTCACTTGCAAGATCAAAACTAACCGTTTTACTCATTTCCGAAAAACTGTAGCATTTCAAGTAAAAACTTTTTCAATGACTATCTTTATGCCATGCAAGTTAGGTGCACATCTTGGAACATTTAATTTAAAATTTTACGAATGTTATGCAGGCCCTTTCAGTATAAATTGGAGCAATATCTTAAAAGTACTTACGGTCCAGACAGTTGTTGAACCATTTTTTTGCCCCGATGGTCTGGACAGGATATGCTGACCATTAGAAACACGGCCAGGAACAGCAGGCCTCCCAGGATTGGGATTCGGATCACGTCCAGAATAATGAGTTCTATCCCTTGAGTTGAGTCCAGGTTGTGGGTAGAAGGGATTCTGTTGAGGGTTGCTACCAGCTGGGTTTTGGGCTGGGTATTGAGGATTCTCAGCTTGATGAGTTGGCCATGACGGTCGGAACTGAGGGTTTTGTCCTTGATGAGTTGGGTACTGAGGCACTGCATGGCTGTCACCTTGGAAAGGGACACCCCCATCAGGTCCCTGGCTAATTGGCCCCTGCCCTTGTTGGTAGTAGGGCCTTTCAGGGCTGGGATATGGCCTTCCTTGGGAATCAGTGGCAGGAGCAGGATTGCCAAATTGATCCGGAATATATTGCTGCCCATCTTTCGTGTAGTATGGCCAGACAGGGTGTCCTTGGCTACCAGTCTGAGATGGATGTACTTCACCTGGGTTTGTCTCTGTTCCTCTACCAAGGGAAGTATCTGGGTGAGGCTGTCCACTATAATACGGGTTCCATTGTCCATTTGGTACGCTAGGATACTGTTGGTGGGGTACTACGCCTTGGCCCTGTTGATTCTGAGTGTTAACTCCTGCATCTTGTGGATAAATGCCTTGACCCTGTTGATCAAACTGAGTATCTGGATGTTGAGGCAATACATGTCCTTGATCAGGCTGCTGAGGGTACGGGTATCCAGTTTCACCCTGCTCTGGAACATGGTCCGGCGGACAACACTCCCCTTCAGGTATTAACCCAGGGTCTCCTCCTGGATAAACATATCCTGGGTCAGGATTACCAGGTACAAACCCTCCTTCATATTGACCATTTTGTGGAATGTACCCCTCCGGGACAGGGTAGGGTCCAGGGTAGGGTCCAGGGTGTACACCTTGGTGCCCAAGGGGTGTACCATCTCCTGGTTTGACAGGGTAGACAGGATTGAAGGTGTCTTCACCGGGTACAGGAGGGTTCCGCTGGGGTATGATAGGTCCTAAATATGGCGTATCAGGGTAGATGGGTCCTTGATCTTGGCAACAAAGAGGTCTAGGATTTGGCTGGATTACTCCTTCGAGGCAGCAAGAGGGTAGGGTATCAGTAATAGTCAATCCATGATTCTCACCTGCACAAGACCCTAGTTGTACACAAAAAAACAATGTCATCAATATAAAATGGGTTTTTGGGGCAGAATTTGTAATCTACATTGATTCTTTTTAGGGAAAGTAAATGTACGCCATTGCTTTTCCAGGCCTTGAGTTTCATCTTGAAATGGGCAAAGCCATTTTCATTTTGCAAAGGGCACTTCCACTATGTGGAAATCATAAAGTCCATGGGAAACTTCTGAAGGGGGCACCAAGGCCAAAATCAGGAGCAACAGAGGCTGTGGCCTCCGTAATTCCAGGCTACTTCTGGAAAAACAGTTTAGTTCAATCCTCTGGTTTTGCGTACATTACTTAGTTCAACCTGTACAAACTTAGTCAAGCAAAGTCTTTACGATTCAGTGGATTTTGTGCACATTAATTTTTGTCTTATTTAGATGTGGCAATCAAAACACAGTGAAACAAAACGGAACGAGCTGTTGAAAACTGCTTAAATAACAGCCAAACTAAACTAGGGTATAAATGCAAACAAGTGTTAATGGCCTCATTAGGGTAAAAATGGAGGCCACTAGAAAAATTGCAATCAAAATAACCAATGATGATTATATTAGGGACAGAAATATTTCTCTGGAGAACTGGTGTCCTCGTTGAAACTGATAAAAACAAAATGTTAAATACTGAACAGTTTCTATTTCTAACGATTGAGCTGTTGAACACTTTGTTATATTATTTGAAAAATCAGACTGTTACAAAACCGCATCATCAAAAGTAAAATTATCAGGTGAAATTACCATCTTTCGAATCCTTGATGATAACAGTAAGTTTGTCATGATCCCCCAAAACAGCATTGACTGAAGTGCCTAGCTTCAGTCGGAATCGCTCTCTGTTCTCCTCAAGCTCGTCTTCATTAATCTCAACATCCCAGGTTGCCATTGCTACGCCGGGGTCAAACTGAAGCTGCCTGGCTCGAGGCGGGGCATAGTCCTCCCCGGATATGGCAGTGAGGTCAGTGACCTCGATGTCCACAAAGGAAGACAGTGAGAGGTATCCGACACGCATGATGTTAATCTGAAGAGTGCCAACTGTTTCACAGACCATGTAGTCAGCACGCATGAATTGAATCATAGGCCATTTCAGCTCAAACCTGTGAAACAAATTCAAAATCAAATCATATGAAGAGGTTTACTCCATGTGAAATATTCAGGCATGTTTTGGTCCATGGAAAAAAAGAGGAAACATTATCGAGTACAAGGACTGGCCTACATTTAGGGAGTAGGCTGTAATAGACTTTTCTGGCCTTAATTAATAAAACAATTCGAATTTTTCCCAAGGGCAAAACAATCTGAAAACAGACTAAAGTAGGAAGAACATCATGCCAAATAATGTAGTCTTCGATCTACAAAAAAACTTCTTCCAACTGTCCCTAAAACAACCACATCCTACATGTAGGGTGATCATGCCTTTTTAGTATCTGCTCACAAACTCTGGAACTCTTTACCGTTGAATATCTGAGCTATGGAGTCTCTGGCCATATTCAAAAGCATGCTCCAAACAGATTTGCTTGGCATTGCTTATTACAGACTCTGTATCTTGTGTTTATCCACTTGTTTTTTGTTAACGTGCACATTTGTCTTTAATGTGCTCTTAATTACATCCCCTGTATACTTTCATAATCTAAGTATCTTGTAATGTAGGCCTTTCTTAGTTTTCTTTTTTCCAGCACCTCGGAATATGTTTGGTCATAGAAAGATTGTGCTTTACAGATTTTTGTATAATTATTATTTATAGCAGTAGTAATGTGACTTACTTCTGACCCATCAGTGCATTTCCATTACAGTCATAGACTGAGAATAAGAAGCTATCGTTGGTGACCTTTGTGTCTTCATTCATGATATACATAATGCTTCGATCATTGACGTCCCGCTGTGTAAACTGACCCTGCACACGTTGCCTCTTAGCAAGATTTTCCAGGTGGCCATGAACCGGTTCTCGCGTGATCATGTACGTGATCCCCTCAGGCGGGCACTCATCTTCAGAGTAGAGCACCTGCTGGCTCAAGATGAACCCGTAGCGTCTGTTTCTATTCTCCATTTTAATCGGGATGAGGTTGGTGACCAGCCGTGGAGGTTGGCTATCCATGTGGTCAATGTTAATAGTGAATCTCACTGGCTGCGAGTGAGGGGAATTCTTGATGGTGAAACCGACGTTGGTGTTATCGGTGACAACGAAGTGAAACCCATCGCTTTCTGCACCAGGAACAAGTTGGTTGTAGGAGATGTCATAGTTGTTTAGGTCAAATTGAGTGAAGCGATCAAAGACTGGTACACCACCTAAGTAGAGGGTTCCATACTGTGGAGGCTGTACGATGATGAATGTTACCCCATGGGGTGGCGTGTCTTGGTCGATTGCTTCCAGATGTGAGGGTTTTATAAAGTCGGATCCACCGGCCGGAATCTCAAGGGGTTTGTTGATTATAAGAGCTGGGAGTGAATTATCCACAGGAATGACGACAATGTGAAACGTGTCATTTCTCGTCTGGTACCCGTTGGTAACGCTGAACATGAAGTTATCATTGCGAATGCGATCAGTTCGCTTATGAACATAGATTACTCTTTGCCCGACTATGTTCAACTGAGAGAACGATGAGATGGGAACTCCAGGCCGTGATAAATCTTCGATCTGACCCTCGGACGGAGGGACGTTGATAGTGAAGAAGATCTCAGCCAGGTTGTTACCATTATCAAAAGCAGCTAAACACTCTGGTGCTATGATGACAAACTCTCCCTCAAACACCTCTACCCCTGTGTTTATCAACTCAAGTGGTTCTCGTTTGGTATTGGTAATGTCGATGCGGAAGCTTTCCTTCCCGGTCGAGTGAACACCGTCGGTGACAACAAACCTGAAGCGATCCAACCCCTTGGAACCAAGATCCGAGGAATGGAGATATCTTATGGTATTCAAGTTCAACTCTTCCTGAGTGAAGTTTGAGTTCAACACTGTGATATCTATCCAAACATCTGCAGAAAGCTTGCGCTGAAGAACGCCTCTTTTAGGAAGAGTCACAATGGTGTAATAAAGCTCATCTGCCGGGGTGTCTTTATCCTGAGCAAGTAGAAGCACAGGGGAGATGACTCGACTCTCATGAATATCAACTGTCACGCCAGTGTTTTTTATTATTTCTGGAGGCTCATCGTTTACAGAGATGATTGTGACATAGATGGACTTTTGCACGGTGTGCTTCCCATCTGTTACCCGTATAGCAAAATCATCACTTGTACTCTCCGAGCCATCATGGACGTAGGTGAGACGAAGCGTATTCAAAAGTTGATTCAGGTTAAAATCAAAGATGGGAAGACGAGATTCGATAGGCAAAGCCCAGTCGACCAGAGAACCGTGCTGGGGAGACTTGATGACAGAGAACATCAGCATTTCCATTGGAATATCTAAGTCACTAGCAATGATGTAGTTGGTGCTCAGTTTGAAGAAAGAATTCTCAAAGACGCTGAAATTTCTTACAGTTAATATTGGTATTTCATCGTTCACAGGAATTATATTTACGATGAAAGAAACATTTGGGGACAGGTGTTTACCATCAGAGACATACAGAATGAAGGAGTCAGACATTGGCTCCACTTGGGAGTGGATTGTCTGGACATAATTGATGTTTCCATTGATGATATCTTGATATGTAAAGAAAATAATGGGCTTTCCAGCGTTGCTTTTTTCATATCCCGGACTTGGTAGGATATTCTCCACCAATCCCCAGTCTGGCTGTCCCACGATGTGAAAGGTCAACTGGTCAAGGTTCGAGTCCCTGTCGATTGCGCTCAAGACGGCAAGTGTCAGCGGTGCTTTGTCCCCCTCAGTCACGAGGAACGGATTCCCAAACACAATTCCCGGGGCCTGGTTATCAACGGGAGTAATCGTGATGTTGATCTCATGGACTGGAAGATTAGCAGCTGATGGGATGCTCTTATCGGAGACGACAAAGGTTACCGAGTCGAAAACAGAGACTTTCCCAGTCTCTCCTCCCATGTGAACGTAACTGATACTCCCTTGCGTCACGTCGAGCTGGGTGAACCGGTTAACAATGATTCCATTCCGCAGAATCACACCCCTTTTGGGATGTTGGACGATGATAAAATGCAGCAGCATGTCATTGGTATCGACATCTGTTGCTGCGATGATATCTGAAGTGATGGCAATCTCACCTCCCTCTGCTATGGTGAGTTGAGTTATTAGCCCCGGGAGGATCACAGGTATTTGGTCGTTCACAGGGGTGACACTCACAATAACATTACGGGTTGCAGTGTGGACGCCATCTGATACGGAGAGTGTAAAATCATCTCTGGGAACTTCCGATCCACCATGGATGTATCTGGAATTGGTGAAAGAAGAAAGTAAATCAGTCTGTATATTTCAATTTTAAATATGTTTTTGTTTATATCTTGAAAACTTAATATGACAAAAACATTATAAATCTTTTCAACAAATGTAGAACAGGGAAGAGGGAACTGGAGTTTTCTTTTCATAATTTGACATTTTTCCTAACACAGCATATCCTTTGGGAGGAGGGAATTATTCAGGTTGGTTTCCAGAAACAACAAGCCTAAAAATGTCATCTTTTTACCCTTGCTGAATTCACAAGGTGAAGACCATCAGACATTCATTCTTAAAACTTTGAGTACACTTTCGAAGTCAACATCAGGGATGAGATTTGAGAAATGTGAAAATCCTCAAAAAACGTTTATGGGTCTGGGTGCCCCTAATTCCTGACCTGAAACCTCCCCGGATGTTAAAGTTGAGGAGGTTTACAGACACTGTGGTTCACAAGAAACACAAGGTTTGAACACAAAAGGACCATTTCTTTCTCCGTTTGATGACTGCTCCACTTCTTTGAGAAATGTGTTAGGGCTGTTGAAAAAAACCATGAACAGATGAACTGTGAGCGCAAAGCGCAAAAGCTTGCGAGCTCAGGAGCTTGTGATCACCAGGCCCACTAATATTAAAACTGATATTAAAATCCCTACTCGGAATCTTGGGGCATTCTATATGGTTTTATCTTCATTTTTTTATGTGTGTGTTTTGGGGGAGTTTTTTGGGGGGGAGGGGGGCCGAAAAGGAGAAATCACATCCATGTTCTTTAGAGAAAAAGCTGATGACACGAGAGAATTTGAGAAAATCCTAAAATCAGGCAAATTCCTGAGAAATCACACTGCAAGACGTGATTTAAGTATAAAAGAGTACCTCAATCAATTGGATCAATTCTGAGCTAAATACTTCAAAGTTCATTTTGCTCAAACACTTGTTTGTAATGC
>JAUELU010000013.1:10253833-10267443 GCA_032357145.1 Evasterias troschelii
GGAAGCTTTCTATCATCATTATCTTTAAACCATGTTAGTTTAATGTAAATCTGTGAGCTTTTCTGTTTTTTGTTTTACCAGAAGTATAGAGACCTTTTAAGTAAAAAAATTGATCAGTATCCAAAAGATTACCGTTTTCAAGGTACTTTTTGAAGAAGACAAATTTGGTCATGAATCCTTCCGATGATTAACCATTAGAGTGTTATGGCTGAGCGGTTTAGAGCATTGAACTCAAGTTATGGTGGTTAAATCATCGGAGTGTTGGTTCAATTCCCGGTCATGACACACCATTGTCCTTGAACAAGACACTTCACCATAATTGCTTCTCCTCACCCAGGGGTATAAATGGGTACCTGCAAGGGTAGAGGTTGATATTGTATTTGAAAAAGCCTTCGGAGCACCACGGCAGCTCGGGCTGTATATACTCCCCAGGGAGCTGAGAAAGATTAAAGGAATATTTTTGGCCCACTGAAAAGGGAACTAATGTAAAGCGCATTGATACCATATTGTAAAATGCACTGTATAAGATCTATTATTATTATGATTATTAGTATCAACCAATACAAAATGCCCATTATTTGCATAGCTCGTATTGGGCGTCAACTGCTGGAATATTTGGAAATCGGAAAGAAAAGAAATCCAAAATGTTTGTTGTCTTTCTTACTAACAATCACAGGCAATGCAAGACAGTACACTTTGCATAATGCTCAATGATAGAAACTTGAAAGGCTACTACCAATGAGATGAGAAATAAACACACTTCAGATATCACTCTTTAAATTAACTTCATTTAACAATTGTTTATAGGCACTGGACATGTTTTGTAACTGTCGAAGACCAGTATTCTCACTTGGTGTATCCCTTCATATGCGTAAAATAACAAACCTATGAAAATTTGGGCTCAATTGGTCATCGAATTTGCAAGAGAATAATGAAAGAAAAAACACCCTTACTTTGTGTGCTTTCAGATGCATAATAAAAGGCTTCAGCAAAAAGTCTTTTATTATTTGAGTGAGAAATTACCTCTTTCTCAAAAACTACGTTACTTCAGAGGGAGTCGTTTCTCACAATGTTTTATACTATCAACAGCTCTCCATTGCTCGTTACCAAGTAAGTTTTTATGCTAACAATTATTTTGAGTAATTACCAAAAGTGTCAAGTGCCTTTAACATAGGACGCAGGTGCTGAACTGAGCCATTTAGTTTAGTCTTGAATCCTTTATACAAACTATTTGAGAGAAAAAGGCATACACTTGTGTAAATACCTGCAATCAGTGACCATCTATTGTCCATCTTTTGTTTGTACTTTTTGGCAACAGCTCCCATTGGTTTGTACAAACTAAAACTCTTCTTATTTTACCACACTATGCAAAGCTTCAAACACCATCGACATCTCTTTATTTGTGAATCTCCATTTCTGAATTGCAACTGGACTTGTCTGTGATTACTGTATTCAGACCCTCGGGCAGCTCTACCATATTGATAGCTCAGTCGGGTCTTGCCAAATTACCATCACTAGTCAGCAGTACAGGAATCATGATCTTGTTTACCATTATCGGAGAAAAAAAGGCCAAGATTTTCAGTCGGTTGGGGCGGTGTTTCAGTAAGGAGTTGATCGAGAACCCCCCCCCCCCTCCACCCCAGGCAGCTTTGAATAGAAATTAAACTTAAATTGATCCATGTGCTCCATTGCATTGTTACTATATTCTTAGTTGTGTCTCTTAAAGTTTTAGACTGGAATTTATTCTAATCGGCTGAAACTAAGTGATTGAATCATCTGTAGGTGTCACTGTTTCAATCCATTAGAGTGAATTTCAATCTAAAACTTTTAGAGAGTAATAAGTAACTTTAAGTTGCGGGGTACAACCATGTGTAGAATCACTTATGGGAGGAGTGTTGGCTCTGAAAAGAGCCGTTGTGCAGGGATGAGATTTGTCAGACTTTTGTCTGAATTCAGACTTTTTATGTCGGCCTGGTGAATAAAAAAAGCCTTTCATTTTTCCACATTAAAGAAAGACTGCCCTTTGAACTACTTCACTAGTGCTTAGGACACTGTTCCTAAAAGCCCTTTAAATTCCAAACCCTCCCTAGGGTTTACCAAAAGGTAGAAACAACATCATTTCAACATACATGTAGGCCCTGCGTCCTAACATTTGGATCCCACATGTAGTTTCAGACTTTTTTGCCAGCAATGACTCTCATCCTTGGTTGTGGTCTCAACGTTTTGAACTGTATACTCTGCTCGTCTTCATCAAGATTACTTTATGAATGATGAGCAAAATAAACCATAGTTAGTGCAGAAGTCATAACTTTTCAAGTTTGTAGAAGTTACTTTTCTTTTCGTTATCGTACGACAGGCGGAGCGCGCTCTCTATTATTAAGTGAGGCAAGTGGCTCCGCCATCCCATTGTTCACAAAGCAATCCTTTGTCAAATGTTATTCTTTTGGGTTTGTTTGTTCTTTTCTCTTAGTACTTACACATTATGTGAATACATGAGGTAGATATAGAAAAGAAAAGTATTTTCTAACGGAAGAATGAAGTGAGAAATGAGGTATCTTTTGAGAAGTATAAATCACTTTCTTAAGCAATATGGGTTATGTCTTTGAGTGTTTTTATGATCTTCATCTATCTTTGCATTTGGTGCTCGATACATGGTGTGGTGTACCCTACTCCTATTGTGTCTTCATTGTGTTCTGGAAAACTCTGAAATTCTTTGGAGGATTTCTAGGGGAGGGGGTATTTCTATATAAGAGGACAGGAGTGGTTAGAGTATGGGAGCATTTGGTGGTGGCAGCTTGGGTTGACACTGTCTGCCACATATCCGGGCCCAACTTCATGGCTCTGCTTACCGCCGAATTCTGCGCTTGCGATCACCATTTCTGTGCTAGCTGTGTAAGCGTAGAATGCCTAGTAATGTAGACTACACAAGCACACAGCAAAAATTCCCTGCTAACCTGTAAAATACGCTTGAGGTAAGCGCGGATTTCCCTGCTGTCATAAGCAGAGCCATGAAATTGGCCCCAGGCATGGTGTATATTTTTGAAACCATGCTTTGACTTTGTAGCATATTGATGAGCCGGCATAATACACTTCCTGTTGTGGGATTTGAGGCATCATTGTGATCAGGTAACCAAGGTATACCTGGTTTACTGTAACACCATGTATACATCTATTTGCTGTGTAGATTATATTCCTCTGAGAACGTGTCTTGCTATTTATTCTGATGCTGCAGAGTAGATTTTTTTAAATTCGGGAGACTTCTAAGTTCTGAAAAGAACTGTCCTGCCTGGGCGGAAGGTAGGAAATCGGCCGGGACTACTACTTTCGCTTTTTGGATCGAGGGGACTTCTTGATGTTAACTTCACTGCCGCGTAGTGAGTTCTTAATTGGTCTCAAAATTTCCACTAGCCTGCTCTGGTCATTGTCTTTATAAACAAGTTCATCAGTTACTGTGTTTTTTGCAGAAATAAGATCCACAGTTTAATTTCTTTGAGCTGTGAAATTTCCATCAGATGTGGTCCAGTGGTTTTGAGAGATGCAAGGCCCTTGCTCTTTCCCTAACAGAGAGGTCTATAAATATACACAAATGGTTGTCATTAAAAGGCTAAAATTTCAGAATTGTGAATCTAATACATAAATCACAGTTCGATTCTCAGTTATTGCATTGATTTTTCATTAATGAAATAAGTTTTAAGAAATATTGCACCAAGTAAATAAACAGAAAACCAATTAATGTTCATATAGAATAAAATATTTTTAAGCATGTGAAACTCAAATCTGTTTATATATTTATAGCCAGGCTCTATATTTTCATACTGTTAAATAGTGAGATAGTTTTCTATTTCACTTTATGGTGAGGATAATAAAAAGATAACAGTAAAAAGCAACATAGTTGAATGTATAATTTGTTTTTAAGTTGTATCATTCATTTGTATAAATCTTTATTGCATGATTTTCATAGATTAATACTAAAACAATCCAAGAAACAAGAGTTTCAGGTCCTTGGTGTCCATCGAACAGTTAACTGAAATAAAGATTTCTGGCCAGAAAATACTCCAGCCAGTCAGCAAGAAGATTTGTCATCTGTCTCTGAAAATCAATCACTGCAGTGTCCTCCTGATAAGCAAGGCCGGTGACCCACAGTTAATGACCATTGCCTTTCACTGTGCAGTCGGTACTCTGTACCTTAAGGCCTGCTCTGGGAATAACATCAGTTATGACCTGATGCTAGCTCATTGACAGAGAGAATGACACTGGGACATGTTCATCCCACAGCCTTGCCTGATAGTGTCTGTAAGAAATTGATTGCTGGCTGTATAACCCAGTCATGGTGTGGGACCCCCTTCCCTTACTTCACCCCCCAGCATCAGCGAGAGCCATAGGAGGGTTGCTTTAAAGAGCAGCTGTGTCAAGGAGTTCACCGAGAGGCCTTGTAATCAGACTAACAAAGTGTCAGGGAGTTCATAAAGTGCCTGATAATGAGACTAGCACAAAAAAATGTGGTGGGTCTCAAGAGAGTCTGTGCCCTTTATCTTGAGTTTGACCTTTAAAGGTAGGCTACACCATTGGTAATTACTCCCAAAAGTAATGGGCCATAAAAAACTTACTTGGTTAAGAAGCACTGCAGCTATTGGTAATAACATTTTGAGAAACAATTCCCTCCATCAAAGGAATGCGGTTTTAGAGAAAGGGATTCGAAAACATTTCAATCTGAGAAAAGCTCTGCATGGAACATTTCTCAGATTGTGCATCAGATTTAAGCAGTAGGCCTATCTCAAAAAATGCTACGTGAACTTTTGAAATTAAATTTTCAAGGGTAGTTTTTGTTTGTATGTTTATTCATTTAAACAGGATTAAAGGCACTGAACACGTTTGGTAATTGTCAAAGACCAGTGTTGTCACTTGGTGTATCCGAACATATGCATAAAATAACAAACCTGTGAAAATTTGGGCTCAATTGGTCATTGAAGTTGCAAGAAAATAATGAAAGAAAAAAACACTGTGTTGCACAATTTGTGTGCTTTCAGATGCCAACAAAAGACTTCATGCATGAAGTATTTTATTATTTTAGTGAGAAATTACCTCTTTCTCAAAAACTATGTACTTCAGTGGGAGTTGTTTCTCACAATGTTTTATACTGTCAACAGCCCTACGTTGCTCGTTACCAAGTAAGTTTTTATGCTAATATATATTTTGGGTAATTACCAAACGTGTTCAGTGCCTTTAAGTGGTTACCTCCACCTTACAGCAAGGATTTTCACAGTATCAGGAAAACTCCAGAACTGTTGTTTCTCTTTAATTTGGTTGCCAGACTGAATTCAATAAAGACAGATCTGTCGATTATTCCTCCTTATGACAAAAAAGACTAAGGATGCAATGTCCTCTCTATTTGTAGAATGAATACAGAGACGTTCACGTTACTGCATGCTGTGCGCTCATCTTGCCTCAGGTGAAGGTATTCCTGAAACGGCTTTTTATTTGATCACTGTGCTTTTAGTGTAATAGAATATAGTCTTACTTACTCTATTTAAGAACAGGTACTTACATTATTTAGTGTAGTCATTTATAGAAAGTAGACTTAAAAGCTGAGACAAGACAAAAAAGGTTCAATTGCCAGTTCTTTCTAAAATAAAAATGTTCACCCTACTGCAGCCATCTTTATATCTGCTATAATTCCACACAACCAAATTGAGGCTGGAAGGCCATATTCATTACTTATGACTTCCACCAAACTGAGGCTGGATGGCAATAGTTGGTACTAATGACTTCAACCAAAGTGAGTCTAGAAGGCAGTAGTCATTACTTATGACTTCAACCAAACTGAGGCTGAACGGCAATTAATTAATACTTAAGACTTCAACCAAACTGAAGCTGTAAGGCAATATTCATTACACATGACTTTAACTAAAAGTGAGGCTGGAAGGCAATATTCATTACTTATGACTTCAACCGAACTGAGGCTGAAAGGCAATATAGTTAATACTTATGACTTCATCCAAACTATAAGGCTGGAAGGCAATAACTTATGACTTCAACCAAACTGAGGCTGGAAGGCAATTATTACTTAAGACTTCAGCCAAAGTGAGGCTAGAAGGCAATAGTCTTTACTTTGACTTCAATCAGGATGGGATATGTCTTCATTGAACTAGTGTAATTTTTCTGAAGTAATATTTATCCATTGGTGAAAAAAGGAAGTGGTTTTTCTAATGTGAAACACAGGGAGTTCAGGAGGTTTCATACTATAGGGCAATGTGAGGTTCAAAGGGCCAGTTAGTTCAGGCTTCACCAAATGATAGTTCTGTGCTTTGTGACAGATGGCTACATCTATTGTCTTTGTGCTGCTTTGACCTAAAGGAATTATTTGGACAATCACTCAGATGGTCATTTTCTTGGAGCTCATTCAAACCGATGGTTGAAGGATGATTCTTGTTGTTCATACGGATAGGCGATGGATCGTTCAGTGTATTCGGGCCAACTCTCTGGAACCAGTTACCACAGACCATTAGATCCTCACCAACAGTTGATGCTTTCAAGCGCAATCTCAACACCCATTTATTTTAGTGTGTTCACATTGCTGATGTATTTTCCTGTTTGTGAAGCGCAATGATAATTTTTGGAATTGTGCTATATTAGAGCTGTTAATATTATTATTATTATTGGGCACTTAGTCGGTAAACTGGTTCTGAAAAGACGTTGTATTGTAAGGAACAAGGTGCCAGATGTTAACTTACCGGTACTCTGTTCAGTTTACTGCAATCTCTGAGAACAACAGAAAACAGGCCTATACAATTTTTGAGAAAAATCTGCAAGCCTATCTTTAAAATTGAGTGTATTTTATTAAGAGTTTGTTCTCATGGTACTGTGAACAAAGATGGTGATTGCCTGTTTAAGCTACTTCCTATTTCCCCGGTATCCATCCATTCCATGGTTTCCATGCCCTAGAAATAAAAACCCTATATATGGATGATGCCAGCAACACCTCAGCCATCCAAACGTGATAAATGAAAATTGATTGCTCCCAGAGAAGAGGGAATAATTCTGTGTCGCGCATCCCCGGAGGGTGTATGTTGCGTGTCTAGGACTGGTCCTACCCTCTCTCCCTATTCAGATCGCTATCGGCTACCAATCAACGCACAACTTATAATTATAGTGAGGGATTGCTCATGCAATATGTAGCAGTCTCCTCTACCCCTCTCCCCACTCTCTCTCTCTCCCTCTCCACCAGACCCCCCCGGGAGGAATTTGGGGCACACCCCCCCTGGGGAACCACCTGCCAATCATTATGACAGGTGCCCTACCCCCTAGGGATTCATTTGCATATTTTTTTCTTAAAGTGGGGCAGGCAAGCCCCATTTTTCAGCGATGGTTGTTTTCCTTCCCAGGGCATGTGTGGGGGCCTACAGATTAATTCAAAAATTACAATGCATTCATTGACCCTTTTGCTCTTTCAATAAATGAAAATACTATTTGATAGCCGATTCCTCGGACTGCAGTGTAATACGGCAGAACTTAAGTTTCCTGGAAATTATTTGAAATGTTTAATGAAGAAGAGCTTTACCAGAATGTTTTTGAGTGGCTTTTTCAAAGGGAAGGTATTCAAGAATACTCGCATTTCATGTGATATTCTGATTTTTCTAAAATAATGTTCTTAAACCCGTCAGCAAATCTGTCAAAGTTTTCACTTGCGCCCTCAACCACAATGTTAAATGGAGAAAGTTCATTGGTCAAGAACTAGTCACATGTCACAAAGTCTCATCCCTGGATGCAATCCAAAATAAAATGTTGTTTTCCAGGAACATCCCCTTAAAGGCAGGGTATACTTTTGGTAATTGTCAAAGACCAGTATCCTCACTTGGTGTATCCCATCATATGCACCAAGATAACAAACCTGTGAAAATTTGGGCTCAATTGTTCATCGAAGTTGAAAGAAAATAATGAAAGAAAAAACACATTTGTTGCATAGAATTTTGAGCTTTCAGATGCCTGAGAAAAGCTTCATACTTAAAGCCTTTCTCAGATTCAATTTTTGGGGGTAAGACATTACCTTTAAAACTACATTACTTCAACTGGGGTCATTTCTAACAAAGTTTTATAATATCAACAGCTCTCCAATGCTCTTTACCAAGTAAGTTTGTATGACCATAAATGTTTGGAGTAGTTACCTAAGGTATACCCTCCCTGAAAAGATCAAGCAATTCTCGTTTGTAAGAACATTTTGGGGACCAATTTGGTCCCACGCACATAATTGCATCAGCACGAGAAGGAAAGAAACTCACGCACTTGAACAGGTCTTACGTTTGTATACGTGCAAGACTTGCACAGTGTTGTCCTTTGTATAACCTTGTTTACTAGAAATACCTGGGGAAGATTGATCTTGCTGGACTTATAAAAATTGCAAATGTACATGTTTTATATAATGTATACATTTTTAACACACGTTTAAATTATGATTTTTTAGCATTTAACTGCTTTGTTTTCTGCCTTATAAGTCTAACGTTTTTGGATGTGTATTAGTTTTGCATATATTTGCATGATTTTTAATGTTTACAAAAAGTCTCCTTTATGACTACGACACAAGTTTTACAATTCTTGAAAAAAATTAATGTAACACTTGGAGCATGTTTGGCATCATGATCTCAGAGGAACTATTCAACCTTGGAAGAAAGAAAGAAAAATGAATTCTGTTCCTACTGCATTTGTTAATTTGTTTGTTACTATACTAATTCAGCCTCAAAGGAACATAATTTCATTTGTCACAATTCCTTCTCCTTGCACAAACAGTCCTGTTTGCTCTACTCCTAACCAGTAAAGATATGTTTTTATCAACACTATTCACTGAATAAACTCCCATCGCGTTTTCTCTTATTCGTCTGAATTCCCTTAACGGTTAGAATCAAACTACAACTTGACAAATTACTGACTATCTCCCCCTGTGGGTTCCCCCAAAGCTGTAATGTGCAAGTTAAATTTATACCTTAACAAATCAGAGACTGTTTTGTCTGGCGCGCGCACACACACACACTTACCACGGACACAAAACCTTCCATAATGATTGCGTGTAATAGCCAGCAGGCTATAGCCCCCTTTTTAGAAAATTGGAAAGAGAAAATATTCACCTTTCTCCAGTCTCTCCATGCAATAAATAGTTAGGAAATCTGGGCCCTGTAATGTTATTGAATAGCAGTCATAGATTACCCAAGTGCCCTAGGATTGAAAATGCGCAACTGAAATAAATAATGATAAAAACACCAAAACACTTTAGTTTAAAGATGCAATGTAGAATTATAGTAGACGTATAATTTTTTTTAATGGTATTTGCTTTTAGACCTATAATGCTGACAGATGTTAACTGATCTTCAGTTTGATTTGTAGATTCTGTATCCATGAATCAATCGTTTTAATATTTTTTCTTGTGAAGGGAACATCATCTTAAAGTTAGCGTCATACTTTGGTAATGACCCCATAATTTCTATCCTTACTTGTAATAGATACGGTAAAGGTGGTAAGCATCCTGCAAAATTATTTTGTCTGAAATGCCCTCGTCTGTGAGAAATTTTAAAAAGTATGTCAACAAATTTAATCTCTACACAAATGCGAGTTTTGAAGATTCAAATTTCAGTGGTGACCATTTGTAAATGCTGTGGCCAAAGATGCAGTTGGTACCTGAACAACCTCACTAAACTTGGATGGGTTCGACACTCTTGATAAAAATACTGTGACAGTTCTTAGCTGTTTTCTCTACAAGTAGAGACACTGTAGTCAGCTGAAACTTTCACATGTGACTTATATTGTATCTTTATTAACAATTGGCCTAGAGATCAGCAATACAAAATCTAATCTATGTCCCTACCTTTTTGTTGAATGGCATTTTTCACCTTAGACATTTTCTTGATGCAGTATTTGTGTGGCACTTCAAAAACTTTGTTGTTTGTTTTCTGCTTGGGTAGAAGTTGAACTATATTGACTCGTGACAGGAGCAGCAGTATTCTTTGTCCTGTACACATTTTTAAAATGTGGTGCTATCAGAGCAGAGTTTGCACAGGTTGAGTGATGCACTTTGTCTACTTGGGAATCCATTAGTACTAAAACGTAGACTGGCTTATAACCCTATTTGGTTTACCTTCTACTAAATGGCGACGGTCAGAAAAGGAATTTAATGGTTTTCATTGGTTGGCTCTTTGAAGAACATAAAACAAACAGCAGCCTAAGTTATTACTGAAAAACATTTATCCGTACTTATTCTTCTAACCTTGTAAGAACAAAGACCATTGACAAGATGAGGAAATTACACTAATATCAGTGAAAAGTTATCCAGAAATTGTGCACTCCAGTCCTGGTCAAGTAAATTTGTCTTTATTTGTTCAGCCAAGTTTAAACATCATCAATTTCCACCTTGTGATTGATTATACTTGTGCAAACATTGCAAACAGCACCAACAAAACTGACCTGTGGTATAAATGCAAAAAAAAATTAGTGGCCTAATGTTTCGATCCTAGCAGAGTCTTTCTAGAGAAAGTCTTGACCCTAGTCTAGTCTATCTCAAGAAAGTTTCGCCCCTTGCAGAGTCTTTCTCAAGAAAGTCTTGACCCTTGCAGAGTCTTTCTCAAGAAAGTCTCGACACTAGCCGAGTCTTTCTCAAGAAAGTCTCGACCCTAGCAGAGTCTTTCTCAAGAAAGTCTTGACCCTAGCAGAGTCTTTCTTGAGAAAGTCTCGACCCTAGCAGAGTCTTTCTCAGGAAAGAATTGAATGCTAGCACAGTCTTTCTAGAGAAAGTCTCGACCCTAGCAAAGTCTTTCTTGAGAAAGACTGGACCCAAGCAGAGTCTTTTTTTGACAAAAAACTGGACCCTAGCAGAGTCTTTCTAGAGAAGGACTTGACCCTAGCAGAGTCTTTCTCAGGAAAGAATCAAGTCCTAGCAGAGTCTTTCTTGCCCCTTTCTTGACCCTAGCAGAGTCTTTCTCTAGAAAGAATCAAATCCTATGCAGAGGCTTTCTTTAGAAAGAATCAAACCTTGAAAAACTGGACCCTAGCAGAGTCTTTCTCAAGAAAGACTCGACCCTAGCAGAGTCTTTCTCAAGAAAGTCTCAACCCTAGCAGAGTCTTTCTCAGGAAAGAATCAAACGCTAGCACAGTCTTTCTTGAGAAAGACTTTAACCCTAGCACAGTCTTTCCCGAGAAAGACACTGCTAGGGTCGAAACGTCAGTCCACTAACAAGCTTTTAGTATTATATTTTGTAATGGTGTATCTTGGTTTACATGCAATATTTGAAGTCCGCTGAACAAACATGCTTTTTGAGGGGAGATAGCTAATGCTTCTTAGGCCCCAAGTATTAGGAAACATGAGACTTATCATTAGAGAGATTTTCCTTTCTGGATACAGGCATATCCATGTCATTCAATTATTAGAGATTAGGGTTTCGTTTCAACCCCAGCAGAAGCATAATCTATCACAGGTCGTTCAGAAAGATAGATTTTCTGATCCACAGTCTTCCACCATTGATCTAGGGGTCGACAGGTCACAGAGTTTAGCTGAATCTGATCCCCTCTCCCTTAGATCATCTATCCATCACATTATAAAAAAGGTTGGAGAAAACCCACAGGTTTTTTTTAGGCCAAGTGAAGCCAAATTAATTACAGAACCACTTTGTGGGCTTCCAGTAGATGGAGGGTAGGGATTCTCATGTTTTCCACTGACCTGTCTGTCATCATAGACTGGTGGTAAATTTAAGACTTGAAGTCAATCAAATTTTCCCGAGACTTTTATTTTTCCAGGCATTTTTTCCCCCCCTCTTCAAAGAATTGACCTAATACGTGACTGTTAACTGTACTTTGAAATGTCAGAAAGAGAGAAAAGAGTTTGCTCCTATATCTTGATGTACTGAAGACTCGAGATACATCGCCATTTTTAAAAACAAAACGTCAGAATTGTTTCTGGTTTTTGTTTAAGGGATAGTACAAGATTTATTTTGTAAGAGTATTTTGTCCTTCCTCTAGTTTCCAAATTGTAAAACTTACTGATGAGAATTCCATATCCATGATTTACTATTTTTAGTTCCATCGTTTCAGATAATACAGTCAGTGATTGGAATATCTGTCCCTCGCTACGTTGGCCATAAATTTAGACAGCCAACAAGTCCACACCCGTCATCTAAGCCAACAGTAAAGAGATGAACCATCCATGAGAATTGTGGAATATTAATATTGCATCTGCTTTATTCTACATATCATACGAGATGACACGCTTGCTCATCTCCTTCTTCAAATATGACATCTTTTCCTCTTGCCGTCCGCTGCTATTTGCTCACTTCTCAGGATTTCTGCCTGATATTTACTCAAAAATTGTTATTTTTTTAATTGTGACTTCAGGTAAGAGTGTTCTTGTATGCAAGGACACTTGCCTGTAGAAGTTTTTAATAATTGCCATCGAGGTTATCTGGACCGATAATCCTGATGTATTTTCCCACGACCGTTTGTTTTTGTTAATAAAATAAATATATGGTTTGTTCACTTGATGTAAAGTTGACAAGAGTATAAGCACAAGGATCTTTCTAACTTGCATCACAAAACAATCACCAACATTAAAGTGACCTTATTGTAAGAAAAGTGCAAGACGTTCATGAATTTTGTGAATACTTGCCACTTCACATAATCCAAAAACTACCCATTATTGTATCAATCACCTGATAAATTCTTTAAATTTCTGTTGGATCATTTTGGTGTTGTTGTTGGTATATGAGACTGTGCAAGTCTTGCGCATATTTGAAAATTAGGACCCATTAAAGTGCAAGCTTGTGTCCTTCGCATGATAAAGCTATGTACGTGGGACCAAAGTGGTTCAACAAATTTAGAATACGCGGAAGACTTGCACGGTCCATTGGAGTTTCAAAAGAAACGTCAGGTGATATAAAAACTTATAAAGAAGTTAGTCTGCTTATAACTGAAGTAAGAACAGAATGCACTAAAACTTCAATTTAATTTAATTTTATTACAACTTTATTGTCCCTGTATGGGAAGTTTCCTTTAATTAGGCATACATAAAAATAAACATAAACAAGAAATACAAATAGGAAACAATATTAAAATTGTGAAGTATTTTAAACTGATTAGCACAACTCAGAGAAGAAAAGGTGATCAACAAACTAATTGCACCCAGCTAAATTAGCTCAATTCAAATAAGAACTGGCGATCAAAACAATTCACTTCACTCAGCTAGTTAGCTCAACTCAAATCAAAATAAGTGTTCCACAAAATCACTGCGCTCAGCTGTATAAAGATCAACTCAAGCAAGAACAAAACATTCAGTAACAAAAATAAAATTATGCAAACAACTATTTTCTTAAAGAAACTTGTGAACTCTCACCTTGTGAAATATTTACCATTAGTTTTTAGAAATGTTCTTGACAATATTTTAAGGACGTGAAAGAAAAGTAGGCTTCTTTCCCCAAACTGATAATTTATTTTAATTATTCAGGAAATCAAGATTAAAGGGAGCTTAAACTGTTGGTAAATGTCAAAGACCAGTATCCTCACTTGGTGTATCCCATCATATACATGAAACAACAAACCTGTGAAAGTTTAAGCTCAATCGGTCATTGCAATCACCAGAAAAA
>JAUELU010000013.1:10321903-10334096 GCA_032357145.1 Evasterias troschelii
TTATCCTGAAAATCACGTGGAAATTTGGCTGGTAATCCTGTTTTTATCAAGGCAAAAATTTCATGCTAAGCAAATTTCTGTGCTTAGCAGCTCTATGAAACTGGGCCCTGTTGATAACTGCTTACCAACCAAAAGGACCTATGGCTATTATTATATACAAAAAATAGTAAATGGCCTGACATTTTGACCCCAGCAGAGTCTTTCTCGAAGGCTACACCAATAAATGTACGACAGCATTATTCTCAGATAAAAAGCGGTATATAAAATGAAGACCTGTTGATCTTATCTAATTTGGTTTTTACCCTTCAGCCGATGTGTGTTAAGCACAGTATACTCAGTATTTTCCCCAGTTCTGTGGGGGGGGGAAATATTAATTCACAGGCAAATCACTCTGTTGATCACGTTGATTCTCATCATTATGCTGTGTTCAAAACTGGTATATTTTCTGATGTTCCTCGCTTTCAGTTAATCAAACGAGAATTAACCATTGTAGGTACTTAAAGACTGTTTGTCCGCACACTTACACCGAGTATACCAATACCAACAATAGCTGCCCCGGAGCAATTAAAATCAATGTATATTCAGCTCTTGCCAATTAATTAAAAGCCCAAGTAATCCCCATTGATTTGTATTGAGCTGTGATTCCACATTAAGGCATGCTATAATTATTTGGCATGAAGTGAACTTGTAATGGATTAAGGAACCATCAAATTAAAAAACCTAGGAGTTCAACTGGGTATGAATTGTTAAGGTATAGGTGAGAATAGAGTTCTACTGAAAAAATATTAACAATTGGGGTTGGGCAAAGAAAAATTGACTTGAGCGAGACGTGAACTTGCGACCTCTGGATTAACCCTGGGTCCCAAGGGTCCCATTAAATCGCCTTCTGGTGACTTGTGTGTGTGAATTTATTCATCTTTTCAACTAAAGGTAAGACCACGACAAGATCCAGTTTTGTTTAACCTAATGCCACCGAAATCGCAGAACCAGTTTCTGTAGTGTTTTTCATGATTCTTGATTGTCAACAACTTTTGTATGGCAAATTACACGTAAGCGTGATTTCCGAGACATTCCTCATTTTGATAGAGCGGGTCACAAATGTCTGTTACTTCTACAAAATCATCAATTGCTACTCAGTAGTTAAAATAGAGTGTATACAAAACATGTTGAGTCTAAACAAAATTCTACAGATACGTTGCAATATGACGTTAATTGGCCATCTATGGGCAAATTTTGATCACACAGTAATGCCTGTCGCGTGAGAACGGCGTTCAGCACGCGCACATTTTACAAAGCTCATTGCTTGATTGTTTAGTGAACAACGCGGCTGCGTTAATAATTGTAGCACTGGACGCGCATGCAAGCCAAAATGCATTTTTCCCGTAAAGATGGCATCATTGGGAACTAAGATTTTTAGTTTTTGCTGATAAAATCACTCGCTGATTTCCATTGGCGTCCTCATAGAAAAACCACAAAGAAACAGAAAAAGAGGAAGAAAGAAACATGTATGAATATAAAATAGTGTAATATCATTGCATTTCGAAATTTAGTAGCTTTCTGAAATCAGGGGGTTGTGAGTGGGGGGGGGGGGGTTGATTTTCTAACTGGGCCATGATGAGCGGACTTTAATTGATACAATGAATGATTGAATAGACCCATGTGTTATAGTAGAGATGATACAGCCATAACGTCGCCTTGTGCATATTTTATGGGACTTGTGTTGTCGTCAGCTAGGACTCTCGACAACAAAAAATCCCTTAAACCGCCCCCACCTTCAAAAACATACATATATAATAATAATTTTTAAAAAATAGATAAAAAACAAAGAAAGAAAGAAAATAATACTAATAATTTTAACGAGAAAAAGACAAATTAATATTTAAAAAAATGATTTAAAAAAAATTAAATAAAAAAGATACAAAAATTGATCTTGACAATGTTTCTCATTGTATTTTCTCATAGCACACGAGGCAAGAATTTAGTTTCATCTGAAGAAATCAGGCACGAACAGTCATAAAGAACATTTTTCTGGTACCTCTAAGAATTCAGGCATTGAACAATGCTAAAGAACATTTTTCTAGTATTCCTATTCCCACATAAACAGTAACTTTTTCTGTGGACCTCTTATCTCTTGACATCTTGCCTCGTCAAACTAGGCTCTATTTTATAGACAGATTCTCTCGCTTTTAAGCCCCCCCCCCCCCCAGGAGACACCGTTTGAATTCTGATATGGGAAAAGTAAATTAATGGTTATTTTTAAAATGTGCATATTGCTTTTGCAAACACTCCAAATTGTATAAGGTTTTGAAGTGTGATCATATTCAATTATATATAATAACAGACTTTGCATACACTTCCGTGTGAGAGCCTATTATGCTGTTATGGCCTCAACTTGCATAGGCAGAAAGGCAGGTGCAAGCTAGTTAAAATGAGTTAAAACGAAATTCAACACTGAGAGGGGAGAAATTGTTAAATTAAAATAATATTTGAGATGGGAAATTCATTCTTGTATCTTGATACTACCTGGGACATTTCTGAAAGGCCTGTATTTGTTTTGAGGCGGGAGACATGTTTAAAATGTCAATCTGCATTACAGCATACAGTGAGAAGATGATCGTGTTCGTGTACTCTAGAAAGTTTCTGTTCTGCGGTGGCTGTCTTGTGCTCGACAGATATTTGAACTGGCATCGGAATGCGAAATTGACTATCATGGTTATTATATCGAGTCCGGGGTTTACATACAAGCCAAGAAAATATTACTTTCGATTCCGTTGATATAAGACAGTGTCCAAAGTTACATGCATTAATGTGACAAATCATAGATATTAGCCTTCTCTATTACCGCACTCGATGTAAAAGATCTTCTGACACTTTGTTTTTCTTGCACGTGTCATCCCATCAGTCATTGGGCTTGGGTTTCTCGACATATCTGTCATTGAACTCCATCAAGTTGCTTGCTAAAGCTCTGTCATCGAAGCATCTCCACTTCTTACGTCTGAACCCAAAGCGGGTGTCCTTGATTAATGCTCCCAGAAGTAAAAGCATGCTGAGTAGGAGAAAGGGGAAGTATGTGATTGGCCTCCTCGCTTTCATAAACACAATGCTACTTCACAGTCATTGCTACCCAAATAGTCTGGTCTCCAGACACAGTCTTATCATGTTATAGCACCCCAATTTGTTCCCGCATCCTGTTATGGTGGATCTCTTGTAAATTAATCACAATTTTAGTGAGGACGACCAAATCTGCTGGGGCCATGGGGGAAAAAGCGGGGGGGACTAGCTTCTTTAAAAAAAAAACGGTTATGCAAGCAGAGCCTTCTTGGGTCCGGTCAACAGCTAGGGTTGTGTTATCTCCGAAATGACAAATGTGATTGGCTTATTAACATGGTGTGCTGGAGCCCAGGGGTTCTTGATTAAGACGCAAGTAGTGATGGAGGCCTCGCAACTCAATACGTTCATCCATAATCAAATAATAGAGCCCTTTAAGGCACAGACAGGGTTTTTTTTCTTCTTCTTCGTGTGGTTGGTTTGAAATATTCTTTTAAGACCTGAGATATTTTTTGAGTAGTATCAAATCTTGGTCATCCTGGGGAGGTGTGATTGAGCTGATCAAATGATCCTTTCTGTTCACTGCAGTCCTTCTGAAATTCCATTGCATTAAGGGAAACTGTATACGCCATCTTTGTCTGCAGTAAGACTATATCCATCCAAATCAATTATCTGCCATCAATGAGATGGTCCTACATGCCTTATTAACTGAAAGGAAAAACGTTCCTGGTTTACTCTTCATCACATTCCACCTTTGCTCGGTTATTTTGACAGGCTCTTTTTACTGTCATCTTGTTTCTCACTCGAATCAATGTAACAAATCTAAGGCTGCATCGGAATTTACGGCTACTGCTCTGGCTACGGCTGTTGTTAAGGGTGTTGCTATGGCTAACCTATACTTCAATGCATGGTGACACTGCCTTCCAGCAGAAGCTGCAGCCAGTTCAGACACAGCGTCAGGCTGATAGATAAAATAGTCCGGTCCCTTTTTTGTGAACTGGTGACTCAGTATTCGTAATTGCTGCTACATACAAGGAACATGACCAAGTCGATGAGGACATGATGTGTCTATTTGTTATGATATAAAAGAGATACCTGTTGAGAGTTTTTTTTTCATGGCATGTCGTGGCTGAGGGGTTTAGTGAATTGGACTCAAGTTCTCGTGGTGAAGTCATCAGGGTGTGGGTTTGAATCCCGGTCATGACACTTGTGTCCTTGAGCATGATGCATAACTATAACTGCTTCTTTTCACCCAGGGGTAAATGTTTCTTGTCACTTGCTACATCTTTTGTTTATCCTGCACTGAGGGAGCCCTTGCCAGGAGCAAGCTTGCCAAGAATCAAGAGAACTTCATAAGGAGGGGGCAGAGGATATTTAAAATATACCAACAGTAAAAGTGAAAATCGGGACTGTGTTTTGTCAGGACTTCCTTGAATTAGTTAATGCCCCCAAGATCTTCCCTTGCCTTCAAGTTTCTTTTATAGTTTTTACAAGAACTGAACATCCAGGACAGAGAAAGACCCAAACCTCTATGGTGATGTAGAAAGTCTGTAAATACTCTTATAACCTTTTAAGCCACAATTAAAAGTTTTCTTGACCAAGGGGCATTCCTTTTTAAACCTTTTTTTTCAAAGACTTTTTTCCATTTTCTACCAGCACACAATTTGACTATAATTTCACAGTGCTACCAACTCTCCCTGATCCTGCAGAAACTTCCCTGAGAATAAATCAGTCTTTCCATGTTCTGATAAACTAATTTGAAAATCTCTCTGAATATGGAAACTCTTCACCTATTATGATGAAGGTAATTCTAAATATCTCCCTGATTGTTGTACAAAATCACCCTGATTGCAAGATGTAAATGTTGGCAGCCCAGTTTTTAAAATGCAATTGCTGGTCATTATCATCTGCAAGTATAACAGCCATTCCTACCACTCAAAGTTTTACTGATAAGATTTTAGAAGTTTTGATGATACAACAATATTTAAATAAATAAATAAACAGTTGTATTGAAAACCTATAAAGAAGTTCTCGGTCCATTTCAGAGCATTTGGTATTGATAGCACTCTTTGTGGCTACAAATCACATGAATGTAATCATATGCATCAGTAATGAGCAGTCAGGCTGGAATACTGTAATCATTCATGTAAAGTGCCTGTTTGTCATTCATTATTTATTGTCTTCACACTTGTACAAACACTAATAAGGTTGAAAAATGAGACAGAGATTAAAGGGGCTGCTCATGATGGGCTCAACTCTGTCAGATCTAACCTTGGAAAGTGAACAGTGCCTCTTTCAAATTCCTCACAGAAAGAGTCATGCTTCTGAAAATTAGTTGCTGGGGTACAGCTTAATTATACTCATAACTGGAATTTTTCCAACCGAATTTTGCATGATAGATAATCTTAATTGGTGTGAAGCCGGGCAGAATGTACTATCCAATAGTTTGAAACAAAATTATTTCACCATTTTGCATTTAGAGAATAAGGCCATAATGAATTTCCCGTTTGTGGATACTAAAGTGAAGTGAATTGAATTAAATTGAAATGATATACGATGCCCAATATGGGAGCAGAGGGTGGTGGTCCCTCCCCCCCTCCGGAGTGTTCCCATACTTTAAAACACTATTTTCCTCTTGTAAAAAAGCCCCCCTTCCGCTCTAAAATCCTTTAAGGAATTCCTGAGATTCTAAGCACACAATGAACAAGGACCAGGGGTACCACCATGACCCATTTCAAGCACCAAGTGCATGAGAAATATTATAATGGCTCGATGCGGGAAACGTTTCGAAGATGCAGTATTTCAAAAAGTAAGATCAGCACTTCAAAAGTCACCTTTATAAATCTACAGAGTTTATTGTCGGCTCCGATAACTCATTTCATTGTCATGGTCTGATAACTAGTAATGGGAGTTTACCCTTGTTTCTTCATTCTCTATACATGATGGGTTACGTTGTCCATGATTGCAACCAGCCATTAAGGAACAATCTGAGTGGCACATGAAGTCAAACAGATGTTCTCATTTAAAGGCAAAGTATACGTTTGGTAATCACTCTTAAAATTAATGGCAATAAAAACCTTAAGCCAATAAGAAGCCTACAGCAGCTTTCGAAAAAATTAAGCATTTTGAGAAACAATTCACTGAATTGTGGTTTTGTAAAAATACATCAGTTTTTATACCCCGAAATTTGAATCTGAGAAACTTTTCTGTCAGGAACGCTTTTCAGTGTATTCCTACGGGATGATTCTCCCTGCAAGGACATATCGCTTTGGATTTTCGGCGATATCTCAAAACACTAAAACCTTTTGAAATAAGATCTGCACAGGTTAATTTGTTGTATATATCAACATTTATATAGGATTGAAACAATCAAAAGCTTCCAAAATCCAAAATGTAAATAAAAACTGGGGCTTAACCCATTGTGTGAGTCAGGAGAAAGTTGTGAAAAATCATGCACAATTTTCAGCATGTAAATACATTGTCCTTATTTTTAATTGTAACACCCGAAATCAGCTGTTGCGCTTTTTTTAATACACATTTTTCAAATAGATTTTCAGAAACAGTTTTCTCAAATACGACTTCATTTCAGGGGGAAATGTTTCACAGACTAAAAAATAGTTGTAGTAAGAACTTCATTATCATTAAAAGCTTTTGGACTAAAATGAACACATTTTTTGTTCCCATCAGACTTCTAAAATAATTTACACATTCAGTTCTAGTTTTAGAGTAGATTTCTTCAAACTCTCAGGGATATCACAAAATATGACATTATTTTGTTCAAAGCTCTCTTATTTTTTCACAGAACTTGGGAAAAGTACTGGGTATACAGTACTATGCACACATCGGTGTAGTGGTAAAACAAAAGTACTATCAATGATTCAGTTTGCAGTAACACCATGTGTATGAATCTACTTTGCTGTGTAGATTTGTTATTTGAGAGCTTGTCTTGCTTGTTATTTTACTGCAGCGGAGTAGATGTTTGAATTCCGGAGTCTTCTTAATTAGTTCTGAAAAGAACAGTTCTGAAAAGAACTGTCCTGCTTTTTAAGATGGTGGTACTGCAAACTGAGTATACATTGATACCTCACCATGCAATGCCTTAAAACCCATAAAAGTCAATTATTTTATCCCGCTGCAAATTTAACATCAATTTAAATTTATCCAAGATGCATGCTCACTTTAAAAGTGATGCGTATCTTAGTAACCGTTTTAATCCGTCTTATTTTATTAATACTTCTGTTGACTTGAATAAGATTGGATCAAACACGTTTCTGGAAGATGTAAAGCATTGCAGATACGAATCTTTGGGGCAAGTACCAACCTCATAACAAGGAAGGTTTAGATTCAAAACTCAATTTGTCATTGAAACTGCTGTGTTTTTTAAACTGCATTGTGTCTTGTATTTCTTTACTGAGTAGCAATTGATAAAGAGTTCATACCGAGCTATACGAAGGGATGAATTGGTCAAGCTTTTGCTATTACATGTTTTTACAAAATTGTCATCTGTGGTTTAGTTCCTTTTAGAGATGCTCTGATTATGATGAAAATTGTGAATGTTTTTTCACTATTTTCTCCTGACTCACACAGTTGATTATACCCAAATTTTGTTATTTCATGTATGGGGTTGATCACACACTAACATGAATACTGTTTGCTACTCTTTTGTCAGCTCTATTAGGAATACTGTATAATACCTAAAACTGTTTTTAAGCTTATACATTCCAATCACATGGAGCATGGGCTTTTACATTCATTATTTTCAAAATTTACCAATTACAAGCATTTGCTATAGCATAAAAATTGCCTGTTGCTTAGTTCCTTTTACAAGCATTTGCTATTACATTAAACATTTGACTCTTGTGGCTTAGTTCCTTTTACAAGCATTTGCTATTACATTAAAAATGTGACTCTTGTGGTTTAGTTCCTTTTACAAGCATTTGCTATAGCATTAAAAATTTACTGTGGCTTAGTTCCTTTTACAAGCATTTGCTATTACATTAAATATTTGACTCTTGGCTTAGTTACTTTTACAAGCATTTGCTATTACATTACAAAATTTGACTCTTGGCTTAGTTTCTTTTACAAGCATTTGCTATTACCTTAAATATTTGACTCTTGTGGCTTAGTTCCTTTTACAAGCATTTGCTATAGCATTAAACATTTACTGTGGCTTAGTTCCTTTTACAAGCATTTGCTATTACATTAAATATTTGACTCTTGGCTTAGTTCCTTTAACAAGCATTTGCTATTAAATTAAAAATTTGACTCTTGTGGCTTAGTTCCTTTTATAAGCATTTGCTATTACATTAAATATTTGACTCTTGACTTAGTTCTTTTTACAAGCATTTGCTATTACATTACAAATTTGACTCTTGGCCTAGTTCCTTTTCTCAGCATTTGCTATTGTCTTATATTCTATATTTGCTTTTTTTATCTGTTTCTCTATTCCATATTTGTTAATATATAGTTACCTTTTGTTGTACTGTGCTTGTGCTTTTAGATCTTTTTAAATTGATTTATTCAATCAATAGTTCCTTCTCGTTGTTTAAGCGCTTTGGGGGTTAAGCTTTAGATGTAAGGCTGTATAAGTTCTACTTTTTATTATTATTATTATGTCCATATGGAAAGTTAGGGCAGTATTGGAGGATTGTATTGTGGCCGTAATGCATATTCATGAGGTGTCTTGTTATCGTGTCATGATTACCTATGTACCTATGTCCACTGCCTTTTCCCCGATGGCCTCGGTTCCATCACAGTTATTTGCATCAGAGTAGCATAACAAGACTCTTTTGAAAGATCACAACACGTACTTGACGTTTTTATTAAGGAGGGAAAACAGTAACAGTAGAGAAAGTATTTCTGTCCATTGCTGACGTTGCCACATGCTTTCTGACCTTTGCCTCCCATGAATTGACGTCATTCTTTCGTAGCAGCAATGAGCAGGTATCGTTAAATGTTATCTTCCAGTACGGGCTAATCTTCCAATCAGAAACTCGAACCGGAGTGTGATATCAAGCAACATCCAGTTTTTATATTACACTCTGCGCATTGAGAGTGTCAATGCGTCACGCTCCGCATACGGTCAGTGCAAAAATTACATTCTAAACTTTGCGCGTGCATGCTGTTCGTCATGAAATAACGCTCTGAAATTTAAAACTTTGCGAGTCTAACATTCAAGAAAATGGTTATCAGGATTGCTTATGGAAATGTTGTTTTAAGTTTATTTGTTTCTTTGTTTCTTTATGAGGTTGGTTGACTTAAACTAGGCTGGAAGATAAATTCGTTATCATTCGGCCTCGTTTGATATGGGACGCAGAAGTGCTATATTTTTCCGTATTCCACTCAAGCTTGTGTGATAACTTATAATATCGTTGAGATGTTTCATATATGAGGTGCTTAAGGTTTCCGTCACTGAATCTGTGTGACTGATTCAAAAATGTGGTCATTCTTGAAGGTGACCTTTACGACACTAGTGACCTCTATCCCTAAGGGAAGCAGGTATCTAACAGGTCAACGTACTTTTTCCTCCTCCGGACCAATCAGTAACAGTATCAGCCTGTATTTTATATCCACACACGCGGGTTGGGCTGCACTATTCTACGTTGCAATTAATAGACCGAGCAATAACAAATTGATGTAGGTCTAATGACATTATAAACCATTTTGGGCACATCTTCCACGCACTTAAAACTGTATTCGGTTGTCACACCTGTATAGTTGGTGAAAGTGCATACTCCGTATTCGTAGATCCCCCATAACGAAATGAGAATATAGATGTGAAAGCGTTTATAGTGTACCATCAGTTGTTGATGCGAGGGGGGGGGGGGGGGTCAAATGAACCTGATTTTATTCCTCATTATTGTCTGACAGTTTCAGTAATAAATGAAATGTAATAAGCTCAGGATGAATGCCCTTCTGCTAAATTGCTTCTCTCCAAGTGGTTATTGTGAGAAGTTTGTGTAAGCCATGGCATGATTCTAGGCCTATCTGCGTTCTTATTTCATTTTATTACATTTATTCTGGTTGTGAAACCAAGTAGTCTTAGAAAAGCAAACTTAATCACTGTACTACCCACAAGAACCCCATGGAGAGAAGACAAGGAAGGAAGTTTCAGTTTTAGATGTTGGAGGGAAAAACCCCAGAGACTTATTCCAGGGAAACCCACGCTATCAGATAGGGACTGTAAATCCAATCCACATAGTGCTCCGGCGGGATTTGAGCCGGGGTTCAAGAGGTCAAAGGTGAGGAAAGATACTACCAGAACTGCCAACTCTCCTTGATTCTGCATAAAAATAAACCGATCTTTCCATGTTCTGATAAACGAATTTGACAATCTCCCTGATTGTAGAAACTTGTCCCTATTTATGTTGAATGTATTTATAAATATCTCTCTGATTCTTGTACAAAATCACCCTGATTGCAAGATGCAAATGTTGGCAG
The DNA here is from genome assembly GCA_032357145.1 of Evasterias troschelii. NCBI lineage: Eukaryota > Metazoa > Echinodermata > Asteroidea > Forcipulatida > Asteriidae > Evasterias > Evasterias troschelii. Next base: position 10,332,392 of record JAUELU010000013.1, read on the forward strand.
CTCTAAACTACGCCAACCCGACAGCCAGTCTTTTGGCTGCCTTGATGTTTCCTATAAACTCCTAACAGGACTTGAAAAGTAAGAGAAATGCATCTACTCTGTAGATATGTTCATTAGGAACATTTTTCAAATAGGAAGAACAGTCCATATTTTCTACAGTGATGTCAAACAAAAAAGATATATCAATGTATTTGAATACTCTATACACTGAACCATGAAATGTCAGCAATTCAGGGCTTTGAAAAGGGGGGACCACTTGTAAAAAGGGAAACTCAGAAACATTCCCACGTTGCACTTAAATGCTTGGCAATAATATGGACTCGTTCCCAATGCCTCTGTGTTTGAATTTTTACAAGTACCAACCATCGCACCACAATTCAGTACTGGTAATTCCCATTTGTGACTAGCACCACTTGTGTTTATATATTCTAAAGGTAGTCCATTTTTTGTTGTACCTCCCGGTGTTTCGGACTTGCATTAGTCATAGGTCTATAACGGCATCATTCCTGAAACGCACTTTTGCCAGTTCTTGGGAAGAAAAATCTGCCGTATACTTTCTACTTGAGAAAATAACTGGGGTGTTGCATGAACACGATTGCACTTCCGTAAGTACCTCATACATTATTGATGTGGTGTGATAAATGGCTGAGTTGACTGTGAGTTATGAGCGGGTCTTGAGTGTACAATTTGGGGGTTGAGTGCTGGGTGAATATCATTTGATGTTTATACATGAGTGCTTCTGCTGCATCCACCCCTCAAGAAATTAAAGACAAATGAGTAATCTGCTTCTGTACAGACAGTAGTCACATTTCTAGACCTATACAGTAGTGGTTTCCGTCTCTGTTTCAAAACTGAAAAGGCAAAGTGACTTTAAATCGTAAAAGCTTCTTAACAAGTTCTCCGAGGTTTAATGTGTATCGGTTAATCCGTTATGCAGCCATTAATTTTGTGCGATTCCACGCGGAGAGAGTCAACAAGGGGGCTATAATATTGAATATATGGAAGCACATACACTAGACGGTGATTCTCCGATAGATAGAGGTTGGCCATGTATTTTCCATTCCAGCCTAATGGTGCATGACCCTGTGCCATGGAGCTTTTATCTGATATTTTCGGTGAATAAATGAATTTTAAAACGGAGTTTGTTCGATCAGAAGTCGCCACATATTTAAACAAGAAAAAGGAGAAAGAACACGTAGGAGGTAATGCACACCATCGGTAGATTTTGAAAATATTGTAAAAGCCCATGCTCCATGTGATTGGAATGTATAAACTTAAAAACAGTTTTAGGTATTATACAGTATTCCTAATAAAGCTGACAAAAGAGTAGCAGACAGTATTCATGTTAGTGTGTGATCAACCCAATACATGAAATAACAAAATTTGGGCTTAAGCCACTGTGTGAGTCAGGAGAAAATAGTGAAAAAACATTCACAATTTTCATCATAATCAGAGCATCTCTAAGGGAACTTATTTACTTGCATTTCTCCATCTTTTCACATGTTTTATGGTTCTATCTATTTAATAATAATAATAATAATAGTGGCTTCTTATATAGCGCTCATATCCGTCACTCAGTGACGCTCAAGGCACATCAACATTCAGTATTTTCCTGCAAGGTATATAGTTGGAGCTACTTTTTGAAGTATGAGACCTATTCCTTTACATAGCACCATGTAATGGTTTACAAGGTGCTGTGGCGCAA
>JAUELU010000013.1:10443394-10461736 GCA_032357145.1 Evasterias troschelii
GCCGCGAAACCCGATCACCATTAGTGCAAAGATCACCAAACGGCTCAAATGGTGATCAGTTTTCGCGGTTGTGATTGCTTAATGAGAAATGGGCGTGGCTTAATGGATCGGTGTATTAACAATGGGCGGCTTGTTTATCGTATTTAATTGAAGTATTATCGGCGTATTCACGGCTCAAAATCATAATTTCTACGCCCAAATCGTGTATGTTGGCATAATTATCTGCAAACGCTGACAAAAAGCTTGAATGTACAATTTTAGAAGGCACATGTAAGGAAATGATGGCATACCCTTTTTGGTAACCCATAGGGTTGTAGATTGCAAGAAACTTATGAGAAAAGTATCCTCACTGCTAGAGATGTTTATCAAAGAGTATGATTTCTTTTTCAAGAAAAAAAAATCTAATTTTCTTCACCAGGTAGACAGAAACAAGTCTGAATTCAGATAAAAGTCACAAATTTCTCATCCCGGCATTTCTTTTTCTCTTTGCATGTTAAACAGTTTACACATGTATTACAATAATGTTTGAATTTAACTGAGATCTAAGTAATTTCAAAAATTGGTTGTCAGTGATGCACACATTTGCATTGCTTTAAGGAAAGTTGCAGTCCTTATTTCTTTCTTTCTTATTTTATTAATTTCCTTATTATTATGTGTTCAGGTTGGTGAATATAATAACCGGATTTCTATCTGAATTTAATAAGAGAATCTTGACAGCTTATTTTATTAGGACATTTAAAGATCAGGTCAGTTTGACATGCATGAAGTAGGTTAACAAGGCAATCACATTGCAGATTAGAAAGAATTCTCTGCCCTGGAAAAAAATGAAATAAAACCAGCCAGAATCTGAGTAATGTATAATTAAGGTTCTGGGCGTCTTACTAGGCTTTGTGAAGTGAATCTTAGATGAAATGACGTATTGGACAAAGAGCATTATACTTTGGGATCATACGCACATTTTTGATTTTCTTTCTCTTCTGTACTTCCCAAGCTAAATTGGAGAAAACTGTGAAGTTTTTTGCCGTGTTAGTTTGAACATGGTTTTTCCAATCAAATCTACATGCGATCACTTGGGCCCAACCTCATCCCCATGGTTTACTTTATTTCCAACCATGTTTACAATAGTAAACCCCAGGAGCCCCAGGGATGGAAACTCCTTACTTGGACCCTGATTAGACAACGACTTAACAATATTAACCGACCGGCAACCAATGTAAAAACAGGCTATTCAATCTGGTACCGAGCCACGAGACTATGACGAAGATGTGAATTTCGAAAAGCAGCCAGACTATTCTAATTTGCATACATATCCAAATATTTTGGATATGCAAATGATCCAATACCAGGGTGAGAGAGCGGTCAACCTCGTACTGCTCGACACACCTTGGGGACGAGGTCGATTTGGTCCCAATTTCAGAGCTGCTTTAGCAGAAAATACTACTTCTGCTGAACAAAATTGAGCAGGATACCAGTCACAGATGTTGTACTTGCCACACGGTATTTTGGCTGGTAACCTTATTCTGGTAAGCATTATTTTGTTTGTGCAAAGCTACCCCCAGGTATGACACGAAATAAAGTAATAAAATTCATAAAATAATCTTTTTTTCACAAAATAATTTGGTAGAGATATGAAAAGTTCACTTGTGTTACTAGCAGACTAATAAAAATTAAAATGGTTTGGCTGATATTAAACAAACACTGGCACCATCAACGCATAATCAAAATTAACTGGCCAACTGCCCAGTTACTAACCTCACACAAGAAAATAACAGAAAAATATGAAGTTGTTTGATCACCGCTAACAAATCATATTAGCGAAACAGACTTTGGAACTTTCAGAAAAACCACTTTATTAAGTGTGTGTTTTAATTTCCGCTTTTAGTGAATGTAATGCATGGCTAAATGAAATACTATATGTTACCTCATCTGTTTCTTTAGACAAGGAAGAGCTCCTGTTCTTTGCTGTTTGTCGGCTTTAATCAACTACCATTTTGAATTTACTCTGAGATGCATGGCTGGTTTAGGAAAGTAAATGCTATTAATTAAGTACAACGTCAGGTCAAGTGTATTCATTACTTAAGTTTGCGTGCATATTTTGATAAAATTATATTTTGTTTGAGTATTATTATCACGTGAAAGCTAGTTTTGATGTAAGATAGAAATAGTAGAAATATTCTGCCATGTGTTGCAAGTAGAACTAGATATACATGTAAATGGAAACCTAGCCATTGAGAAACAAATTACACCAAGTGTGACTAGAATATTGTAAATTTACCTTAAATGGTGGCGAAATAGTTTTAGTTTCAGAAAAGTACATTCATTTTTACTTGATAGTTTACAAAAATGTCAACAAATTAAGCCCTGGAAAGTTGACAGGAATAAATGGTGAAGTTTGTAATGCTAAAAGGTCAGTACAAAACATGCTATAGTCAAGAGTTGATGTCTAGATGCTTGTGAACAAATACAACCTACGAGTTCCTGCTATTGTAATTTTGTAAAATTAAGTCCTCAAAGCTCATTTTGGGAATCGATCAAGTATCTCAACAAGTCTGGTCGATAAAAACATTTTAAGATATGAAGAGTTTATATGAAGGCAAACTTCAAATGTACTTTTTCTTAAAATATCCAACTTGCTAACTAGGTTGTAGGGATAAGTAAGGATAAGTAAGGTCATAAGTAGGTCAAGTATTGTCTACTTGAGACAGGTACAGAAAGCAGTACAGTCTTTTGTGCTCAATCAATGCCTCTCAATATCTTCTCAATATCTTTGTTTTCATCCTGGGAACTGGACAATACAGAAGGTATCCGAACACTGAAATCTGATGAGCGTCTAGGAAATCAAGAGCATTTGAGAATTGTGTCCGTTAAGACACTCAAATGTCAGGCACGGACTGGACATTCACTCTGACCATTTTCTCCTGAAATAAAGTCAGACTAACGAGGACATTGCCATTTTTAGCAAACTTCATGGAGTGAACTAGAAAAACAATTAGCGTTACAGTTTTGATGTGCTAATATAGATAGAACTGGGATGTTTTTTGTTTTTGTGTCAGTGACCTGCAGTTTCCCTTTTTCCTGAGAAACCGACAGTTTTAGTTATCAACATATCCAGTTCCTCCCAAGGAACAGGCGTGATATTTGGTCCTTGGGAAAAAAGAAGGAAAATTTTATCGACTTTGGCTGGTTTGCAAACAAAGGCTTAATCTTGTGTTGTTGGTGTAGCCAATAGTTCAACGGCTATCAGCCAACAGCCCGTAGCCGTAGCCTTAGTCAATTGAATCAAACATGGTCGTAGATTTGTAATATTCTTAATTCTTGAGATCGAGTCATGTTGAATTAATGGACTGCCTTAACAGTCAATGGTGTATAATCTTATTAGAGCAAAACACCGATGGGAGGGGCCGGGTGTGGTCAAGGGGTGTGGCATCGAGTCTCAGTGTCCGACTGTATACAAGAGGTATATTGATGTGATACAGGAACAATTTTCATTTCATGATATATTTCACAAGCCCCAAGATATATCAATTCACCCACTGTCCCCCCAAATACAGAAAAAGAAATCAACAAAAATAGAAATTAAAGAACACAACAAAGCAAAACTAAATTCAAAACAAAGTTCCTACACATCAGAAGGAGAAATCATGCCAAAAAAAAATAAACTTGACAAAACTGAAAATCAAAACAAAACTAAAAATGTCATTGTTTTACAAAATAACACTAAAGGCACAGTTATTGGTTGTAATACATTTTGCTTGACACATGCCCAGCAAATTCTAACAGAAAGCTAACATACGCTGATATGTGAAAACAGGCACAACCATGAAAAAACCATTTCGTCACCTGGGAACAAATTGGATTCATTCCAACATTCTGCGTAAAGATAATCATAAAGCCTCACTATTCATAGATTGTCACAATGAAATCATCGTTTGAAACACAATTCAGGTAGAACAAAACAAGCCGCAAAAGATTAGAAACAAAAAAAATATATTGGTGTGCTGACTGAAAACAACACTTCATGCAATTTATAACAAGTTCACAAATTTCACAGGACTATCTGTAAGAAAACCAATTGTTAAAGACTCATTCACTGTTTTTTTCTTCTTTTTTTTGCATTTTTATTTCAACAACATGTAAAAAGTACAAATTTATAGCAATAACAATTACAATGTTAAGCAAAGAGCAAAAATCTTTGTTTCCTCCACAGCCAACATGTTCTGCTTTATCACACAGATTTTTCTCTCACATTTTTTTTAAACAGGGTAAATTTTCTCCCTTTCTTGTCCCAAAAAATGCCATTTTTTCTTTCTTTAAAATGCAACAGTGCTTTATTTGCTGCTATTCTTGGCTCGTTACAAGCTCGTTTACACTGCTGACATGGGGAATTTTGCAAGCTGTTGATTTTTTTGTTAAGTATAAAAAATCAACCCTGCATAAACTCCAGTTAAAACATGCGATGGTTTTTACCCGAGTATACAGGATTGCAGAGGTTGATACGTCGTCAGTAATTGTGTCCACATATCAACAACATCATGATGTCAAAGAAGGCTCAGTGTTTAGATTTTACAAACAGCCAAAGAAATTAGTCTTTGATTTTTCTCTTAATCTTAAAAATTGGAATACAAGTTTGATTGAGTTTCCCCACAAGAGAAACCCAGAAGAAGACAGAAAAAGGCTTTTTATTTTTTCAATTTGTTTTTGTTGCTGGAAGAAACCCGTTTCAGTTTTAGGTCTGTACCGATTCTAGAACGAGGACACAACAAAGACAAGGTATCTAGGATCTAGTCATTCTTAAAGTCTGGCTTGGCCAGTACTCTAAGAATCTTAGCACAAGCAAAGCACACTACATGGGATCTACATTTTGGAAGGCTGCAGCTCCATCTGAATCTCAGATTTTTGAGCTTTAAGTTTATGGCTGCTGGCTATAAAGCGGACTATATTAGTACATGAGATGAAATGCTTGCATAGACGACTCGTCTTCCATTTTTGGAAAGCAGCAAGAATTGTTGGTCTTTCTCCATTTTTTTTTTATAGTTTTGTTTTTGTTGATTGCACATTGTTTCAGTTCATCCTCGACTTTGGACAAGAAAAAAATCCCTTTAAAAGTTTGTTTTTTTGCTATTGGAAGGCAGACTATCCATTAAACCCATTCGTTCCATCACAAGATTGAATTCTTTGCCCAAGTCTAGACGAGTCTTAACTGATTTTATATTTTTGGTATGAAAATCGTTTTATTCCAATTTCAACCCGTTCCTCTTTCCTAAACAGGACACACCCAGCAAGCTGGCTGTCCCTATATTTATCTATCTACTTTTTGAACCCTTCTCTCTTTTTGTACAGTACAAATCCATACTCTGTTATGTACATAATCTGTACAAAATACTTGTGCATGTTTTAGACCTGCTGTCTAAATGCTCAAGAAAGCTGCATTTATATATGGACTTAGTTCAGTTATAAGTACCATTTATTCCTACCCTCGATAAGAAAGAAAGGTTTATAGAAAACTAGTTTACATTCTACAATATCTGGGCACTTTGGATCCAAAATAGTTTCTTATTCACATCTTGATACAGAGTCAGTTACTGCAAGCACAAAATAGAGCCCACATATCCTAGAATCTCAGTCTTTGAAAGGGTCTAGTGAGTTGAGGAAATGATCTCTTTGATTCTTAATTACACACGTTTACATAATTCAATAACAATGATTTCTTATATATGGCTAGGCCCTTTGTTTTTTTTCTTAACAGGTTCATTACAAAGAGTTATAGAAATTTTGTTTTAAATCTTTTTTCTGGAAGATATTAGCACACATTTTACAAGATCGGACCCACAGGCAAAGGTCAAGAATGGTGTTAGACATTGGCATTCAAATATTAGTCAGTGACTGTTTCAAGTACTCTATATAATGTAAAAACGTTATCTCAATTATACCTGAAGTAGTAGAATAAGACCATGCTGCATCAATGTTAACACCAAATTTAACCTTTCCCAATGTTCACAGACTCCTCTAGTATTTTATTTTTTTTATAATTATCCTCTTTTTGTGACATTTGATGCCAACATTACTAGTTTGCTGAACCATTTAATGAGTTATTCTCATCGACATACATCAGAGGTTTTTAGGAGAACCCAGCAGGCACAAGGCTTTGTCACAACTCCCACCTCTTGCAGTATTTAAGTTACTAGTCTTTGGTCTTAAATCTGTGCACGGTATACATGGAGCACTCCCCAACTGATAAATATAACGGAACAACCACCAGTCAAAATGCCAACCAAAAAGCTTCAAATCATCAGAAAAATCACCCAGCATTAGTAACCCATGCCTTTCGCAAAAAACAACAAAAGCAGATTCAAAACAATTCATAATGATAACAAGTTTAAATTAATAATTTTACGCTTCAACGGGAATAACCGCTAAGAATCCCATGGCAAAAACTTGGAGGAATTAAGCTATATGCACCAAAGCTTTGAAACATACGATTTAATAGCTATTGGGAGAAAAATCGACCCCAAATTAATCACAAGTTGTACAGGAAAAAACACCAACATGAATCCATAAAATTCATAACTTGCAGCTACTACAGGAAATTCTCCTTTTTTATATATAGAGCAAAAAGCATTAAAATAGAAGCAACGATAAGAATTCATGCAAAAAGGTTATAATGGATTAAATAGTTTCCGTACCACCAATCACTTGTCACCAAACACATTTTTTTTAAAGCAAAGAATCGTAATAAGAAGTTGAACAGTCTATAATACGTTTTTGAATATGTAGCACCTTTCTGCCACAGAGAATTGCTGCAAATTTTACTGGTAATTATGTCACTCACTAGTAGCGGATTTACAACTGACACGTAATAATAATACGCAAAAAACGCAGTTAGCCATAAGAAAACCATAATGGAGGCTTTTTTACCCAACAGCTCAACTAAAATCACAAAACTATCCAATGAAACAAACCAAAGCACATGCCGAAGCGAGCATGCTTAACCAGTCCAAAAATAAAGCCCCTGTTTACTTGGCTGCCACAAAGTTTAGTTCAGTTATCTCATTTTTTAAAAACAGTTTTTCCTTTTTGGTAAACTTTGGCAGCCACATAGAGGGAGGAATATACAACTGATTTTGTTTTTTTGGTTTTTTTTTTTACGTTTTTCGTTTTTTAAACAGGAACCCTGCTTTTTGACAAACTGCTGACGCTTTATTCACACAACACCTACTGTTATTTACACTTTTGTGACCAGAAATATACATATACGGTACATGCATAAATGGGAGCAGCTTAATGGCAAAATGGTCTATTTAAAACCCAAGACATTCAAGCTGGGCAACATCACATAAGCCGCAATAAATAATTCCCATTGATTTTTCAAATGTTTATTGATGTGATGAATTTTGGCTTTTTTTAATTTAGTAATATTTGTCTCCTCCTTTTCACCAAATGTTAAATTCTTGGTTTGTTTGGAATACATCCGCTTGGTATGCACTTAAATCACTTCTCCTTTGTCCATAGGACCCCATATCATCATGGACTTCTCATCTTTTGTAACCTTTGCTTCATGGAAAGACGTCCACGTTAGCTCAGTGTAAGCTTCTAGCATGCCTTGCTTAATTTATCCACCACTAGATTAAATCAATCATTTCACACATCAAAACGTCATACTTACACATGCTATAAAAATAGATGGCATGATAAGCCTCCACTGAGCTAATTAAAATCGTTAACATAAAAAACAAATCAACTCATTAAGCAGCACAACATTGTGATGCAAAGTCAACGTTTTAGAAATATCTTTATGTGCACTTACTACATCGTATAACCCAGAAGCACAGTAAATTGCAGCACTTTTCTTTCGTCTTCTGCCGTATGGTTTTTCTTAAGGGGAGGGGTGTGTTTTCCCCCCAGTTGTTTTTTTTACGGACTCAAATGAGGATCCAAACTTAAAAATGAAAGAAAGATTTAATCTGTTTGGTCATGCCAATAACCATTAATGAACAAAATCTCCTCAAGGCTTCCACTGTCTGACCTGGTTCGGGCAAGCCTTTAGGGGGAATCGGATATGTTTTTCTTGGTCACTTTAAGTTAAAAACTACTTGATATTAACTACAACAAAAACACAAACACAAAAGCAAAAAAGTTCATAATACTTAAAATTATCTCAGTCAATATCTAATAAATTGATAGAACTCACTTTTCAATATAGTTTTTTTTTCTATATTATTATTTTTTTCTTCAATTAAAGTCCATACAGTTTCAACACAATATTAATACGAAGAGCTAAAATTAATAATCGTATGCATGCATACATTATAACTACTTTATTGGCATGAACATAAAATTCAACAAATGTAAGACTTTATTAAATCCAAAAAAAAAGTCAGGCTTAAACATGTTCAGAAATTAGACTTTTCCACAGAGTTGAAAACTTTTCAAAAACATTTTTTTTTTTAAATAGTTAACTTTTTTTCAGTCAAAATATTTGGGTATTAACCAATTAAGATTTCACCATTTTTAAAACAAAGTTCAAAAGCTATGGCCCACAACAAAACAACAATGGGGCTAATAAAAAGTCCTCTTTAAAATCTCTTACCACTTCTTAAAACTTTTTTCAGACAAAACCTGATTGCAATTTGTCATCTCCACTCAAAATCCTTCAGACAGAATGACTTTTTTTCTGATTTCTCATACAATTTTGTTTTTGATTAAATTTTTGCTCTTTTTTTTTACCCCTACCCGTCAGTGTGATTTTGTTAGACATTGTTTCATTGATCCACTGACGAGTCTGCCTCAGTTTCAAACCTTACTCGTTTTTTGCCTTTTTGAAAGACACCTGCAAAGTGCGCGCACCGAGACAATATCCATTGAGGGCTTCAATGGCGCGGTGCGCATCCTCGTACTTGGGCATAGTGACAAAGCCGAACCCCTTGCACTTGTTGGTGTTGAAATCTCTGACTACCTTGACGTTATTGACAGCCCCAAATGGACCGAAGAGCTGCCACAAGAGGGATTCCTCACTCTCAGCGGGCAGGTTGTAGACAAATAGACACCAGCCGTTACCGTTGTTGGTCATAGCTTGGAGGTTCATGGAGTTGAGCATATCGTTACAATTTGTGTGTGGCAGTGTCATAGGTGAATACCTGTAGAAAGAGAAAGCCAACCGGCCACACATATCAACACCTGCTTGTTGGCATTGTAGCACAGTAGCGCTACATGACAATCTGCCTGTAGTGCAGCACCTATCAGTTGAGAATCGGCAAATCTTTTTGTGAGAAGTTTACGTAGAGCCTGCAAGTTGACCTCAAGAGCAAAAGACTCTTACAAGTTTTTTGTTATATATTATAATTGCTACAAAAAGGCCAGTGTTCATAACAAAAAAAAATTAATAAGAAGACTCATAGTGATTTAGCCACCTTCTTACTAATAAAAAATAAAAAATAATTAAATTCATATTTTAAATATTATAACTTGGTTGTACAACTACCAATAAAAAAAACTATGTTCACCAACGAAGAAACAAATACAACGACCCTACAAGGTGCTGTCTAGAAAAAAATTATAATAATACTTTTTGTTCTAATCATCAAACTTTTTATAATTTCAGAGGGAAAATCCACAAAATTAATTTTGTAAAAAAAATGAGAGAATGGGGAATGTATAAACTCTTAGTTATATAAAACATTAGAAATTATCAGACACTTGTAAAAGTTGTTGTAGCTAAAGTAAAGACTATGAAGGCTATAAATTGATTAAATAGGATTGGGTCTGGGCTATCTAAACAAATGTGAAGTCAGAAGTCTTGCCTACTCTCTAGTCCACTTCTCTCTCAAAACAAAATCACTGCAAATTCTCAACTTCAAGGCAAACATAACTTAATGTTAATCATAAAGTAAATTAACAGTAATTGTTAATGTAATCAAGTCTTTCTCAGTCAAAGTTTTTTTTCTTTTGGACAGTTTCAGAGTTTTCAGGAAAATATTCATTTCCAAATGCACAGTTTTATAAACTCCCACCAAATAAATAAAAGTGAGTGTCAACACAGTTTGAAATGAAACTTTGAACAGACTTGTTGCCATAGGAACAAGACACGTCATCACAAACAATCATAATGAGGCTGTACATTTTGTAGAGTGGATATCAACAAAAATCAACAGAAACTAAAAAGTTAAGCAAACCACCACCTTTTCTTAAGAGAGGAAACAAACAAGATGAGTCATTCAATAATAATGCACACAAGTAAAAAATAAATAAAGAAAGAATCTAAAAACAACAACTTCAGAACAGAACTGCAAAATGGAAATAAAAACCTTTTTGTGAGTATAAACAAAAATGAAAGAAAGACAAATTGAAATCAACAGGATGTTGATATCCACCAACATATGAAATTGACCAGGGGGGAGGGACTCGGAAAAAATAATTAAAACTCAAATAAAAAACCACAGTCCACATATCCTTTCACCTACAATTAAAGTAAAAACAAGTGGTGCAAGTCTTAACATATCAAACAGATGCATGAATATTAAATGACAAACAGGTCAGGGTGTCCAGTTCAGAAGAATGCACCAGGTTTTATTTAATTTTAAAGTTTTTTTTTTTTATAACTCGTCAAAAATCATAATAAATATGCACTGTCATACAGTTAGTAACACAAAATGTGATGATCTCTTCTGAAGGAAATGGCTTTTGGTCATGGTCCATATAAAGGAGTCTGGTGAGAACAAAATCTCGGCATTTCAGTCCCTGCTGGTGTGAACATTATCTTCACCGTTTTTGTGTTCTGTTTATTTTAACTTCACATATGCAATAAAGAAAAACTTTTCTTGCCTGAAAATGTTTTATTCCACCAGGGAAATCATCACTTTTGCAAAGGGTTGTCATCCCAACACTGGATGAGTTAGAGTCAAAAAAAAAGTAACAATAGCCCTGAAAACCAACTCAAAAAAAAAAAAAAAAGCGCCACGAACTATCAAACAAATGTCTTGTGAATAACAAACGTGTTACGGAAGCTTTAGAAATCGACATGCAGTATTGAACACCTATTAATATGTGGCTATAAACTGGTGTTTGGTTTGGTTTTTGGTTTGGTGTACTCACATGCTGTTTTTGGGCAATATCTTGCCAAGAAGTCCTTGCATCTTGTCGCTTAAGTGTTGCCACCTACACAGAACATTCACATGGGGAGATTTTCAGATACGGTACTTCATTCATGTCCAATTGATCGATTCAATCAATCAATCAACCAATCAAGCAAGCAGCTCACTATATCATGTGTCATGTGATCAATCAGCCGGGTAGGTGAAAGGATACAGCAAACTGGGCTCTTGGAAATAGACTTCAAGGATTATCCTCAAGACCCCAAACCTGCCTCCCAAATTATTTTTTTACTTTTTTCTTTCTTTTTTTCCTTTTCTTTTTTTTGCTGGTTGAGGAACAGGTTCACCCATTTGAATTTAGAAACTAAATCATGCAATAACTATTTCCATTTCCTTTGGAGTGGAACTTTGTTACATTTTTATATTCTTTTAAATCCAATGAAATTCTCAGCTTCTTTGATCTCTTCTTAAGAGACAAACCTTCTTGAAAAAGGTAAACATTTCAATTGATTAATCTCCGACTTTCCAAAATTTGAAGTCTTGGATTAACATCACAATTTTAAAAATGAACAGAGTTCCTCTCTCGTAACAATATTATGTGGGCCGGCCTGTGCATTGCTGAGGAAAACAACATTTAAAAAAATCATTGCAGAACGTCCTGAAAAAGAAATATCATATTTGAAACACCGTAGCTGCAGCAAGGTTGATCAGGTGACCTTTCAACTCCTAGCCAGAGATGCACATGAAATCTACTTTCAATAAAGCATCCGCCAGCACAAAAATGAAACAAAATTACCGGTAAATTCAGTATTTTCTGTGAATCTTGGCGAGTCAAATTTCTCAATTTTGTACCTTTGTTGTGAAATAAAAGTCTTCATGATGAGTTACCATCAAATTTCTTTTGAGTTTTAAAAACAATTATGAAATAAGGCTCCACCAGTTGCCACAGTCATACTGATTATACTGAAGGTAGACACCTGTAACACATATCAAACCTGCTTTTGATTTTATGATACAGAGATCACAATCTTCATCATTTTATTTTACTCAGACCACAAGATAAAACAAACAAAATACTAGAGCTGGGTTTCTCTGAAGAAGGTAAATCAGATGTACGTGTAAAGTGAAACAAATGGTTTTGGAAATTCAGATGTAGGATGCCACTTTTTCTTCAATTTGAATCACAAAATATTGGATTTGCAATAAAGCCTTAACATGATATACTTTCACCGTTGTAGGCTATTTTTAAAACAAAATTATTAATGTGTTTTTTTTCCTTCTCTTTTTTATTGGGGGGGGGGGGGGAGTGGAAGGAAAAGGGGTAGAGGTTGTGGTAGAAACCCAGCTCATACAGTAAGCCTAAATACACAAGTCTTAAATTTTCAGTCATTTGATTTATTTTCTCAAATTTTGTTGTTTTGTGACAATCTATGAATATAGTACACTTAATTTGCAGTTTTATTTTAACTCAAATATACATGTATTTTGTTCAAAAATGGTAAGACCTGCTTGTTTTCACACGATCATCCAAGTCTTTGAAATGGTACCTTTTTTTGTTTTAAATTGCAACAATGCTTTGCTGTTAAGACTAAAGTGATTCTTATCCCTTAACCCCCCCTGTTACAAATTGACTTTTACTTCACTGCAAAGTCAATTATTAATAGGTGAAGCCATCAAACACTGTGAAAGAGTGAGGCCTTAAAAAAACTAATGTTCAAGACACAAGACACACTGTATACACAAACCATTACATAAACAGTATGCAGGTGGCACATAAATAAATGAAGCATCTTACTAGACCTACTAGGATTTAATTCATCTGCCATCTCTACTGGCAAGCCGGTTGCTATTTGAGAGCTCGCTATATAACCAAGTTGACACAAGCAGTAGTGTTTACTGCTTGCGAAGCCTTCATTCTTAATTCCCAACACAGTCATTTTGCATAATAATAGTCTACATGAGCCTGTTTGACTATCTTGCCCAGAACAAAATAAAATAGATCACTGTTAAGTGCTCAATTTTAAAGACACCATTATGCAGGTCTACTCTTCGCATAATGCATATTATGTATATGTACATATCAAGAACATATACATGACCCAATTCAAAACATTACAACAAAAACAGCCACACGAGCACATCTAAATGTCTGTGGACATTTCAGATGTTTCTTTTCTACGATGGAGTAACATAGGGTTGTAAAGCTCTTCAAAAATTCAATTTGAAAAAAGCAATCACAGAGATACATGTAGCACACATATTTTGTAAACCAAATAATTTTTAGAAGACACACTTTAAGATGGACGTTTCGGAAATACTGTAGCCAGGAGATGCCATGTTGTCCTCTATTAGTGACTTCATCCTCGAAAAGTATAAAACGTAGAAAAAAGGAATCTTGTGTATCACTCTCTCCTTTCATTCAATCACTGTGAGTTCATGCTGTAATCATCTACACTCCCTCATAAACACACACACACACACACACAAATTATGAGCTTACCTGAAGCATGGTGGCATATGACGCATTGGTCCCACTGATCCGATTGGCACGACACGGCGCTGCGGCGACATACATGTCATGTAGGCCTGCTGCAGGACCTTGTGGAAGTTCTGGCTGGGGTTGTTGGCGAATTTGACAATCAAGGGGTCAGTGCCGGCTTCTGGAATCTTATCATGAAGGCCTTCGATAGCTCTTTCTGCTTCCACACGCTTATCATAACGAACAAATCCAACACCACGTGAACGACCAGCTACAAAAACAAACAAATGTTTAAGAGTTAGTCAAATTAGGGGATATTAAGAAACCAATTCAAATCAACAAAAAGTACCAATGTATGATTTCTATAAAATAATAATAAATATAGTGACTGCAAGGGATTTTGAACCTGTATAAAAAAATGTGTGAATTATTTTGATTGAAAATTCAAGTCTCGTTTTATGAGTCAGGATAATTATTGCACAAAAACAAAATATCTTAAAATCTTGGTTGGTGTCTCCTATTGGTTCAGAGATCCGGAGTGTTTTAAATAAGAGGATTTAAGAGACTACCTATATCACCACAAATTGAAGACTAGAGGTTTTAACACAATAGAGAGCTACCAAGTAAGTCTTTCTTCTCTTTAGGGACCTTAGTAAACGGAAGCGGCTTGCTTTAAAGTGAGAAGAGCAGCCACAAAGAGCCGCACTTATAACTTATTAGTCAACCAAAATGGTAAAGTCCTGAACTTACAATTTCCACTATTTTTTTCATATTATGTCTAGATAAAAAAAAACTGCTTCGTACTTTTGTCCAGAAAACAAATGGTGTCAAGAATCCACAATATTAGTCATATCTGGGCATGTGGTATACAGAAATGAATATTTCGAGGCAAAGACAGTTTGGAGGAAAAGAGAGAAGAAGGGAAAAAACATCTTAAAATCAGTAAAAAATCCTTACAAACCACATTGTAATTCTAGCAGACATATATTTTCCGCCGGTTATAACATCTAATATAAAACCCAAGTATAAACAAAAGTAAAAATAGCAAAAACATAATTTGATGAGCTTACATGTATTTGAGTCCTGATCATAGAGAAGTCTGGAAGTGATGATGTGGCCGTAGGGACTGAAGAGCTTATCAAGATCCTCTTGTTTGTAACTCTTAGGGATACCACTGATGTAAAGGTTAGCATCTTTAATAGCTTGACTGCTTGGTCTAGCATATGACACCTGGAAAATAATACAAAGAGAAATTAAATTTAACTTTTGTTGGAAGAGTTTTGTAAGATGACGATTCTGACAAAACAAAAAAGGATGGTCTTAATGATTGATGGAGAGTCGCTGGCAGACCAGGGGTTGATTTCACAAAACTCTTCCTAACTTAGGACTGGTCCTAGGCAATGCTAAGAGATAGGATTAGTCGTAAGTTAGGACCAGTACTTAGGACTAGTCCTATCTCTTAGCATTGCCTAGGACTAGTCCTAAGTTAGGAAGAGTTTTGTGAAATCGACCCCAGAGCTCCATCACACAAAGCACTAAGATTCATCTTAAGATGAGTTGTCAGTATTACCATACAATGGTTTGAATTGGAACATCATGCTTAGCATTTTAATTATGATGCACAATTAAGATCAGTCTCAGCACTTTGTGAAATCTATCCTATTTTGCGATCAAGGACAAAATTAAAAACAATATGTATTCGCTCTCGGTCAAACAATGGAAAAGTGGACCCATGTGTATACACCAGGCACAACTCTCAGGTCTCCCTTTGATCTCAGTGAGGGCGCTGTTTACAATTGTGACATCATAGGCAAGGGGTATTTTGGGTTTCACTGTCAGTGATGGCTATGGGGTTTCGGGAGAGAAGTAGATTCGTATAACCTATTAATGTCACTTCCCATATTCTTTTCAATTTTTCTTGACATTTCTTGATATTATATTTAAAGGTCATGTTGCAATCTTTGAGATTTTTTTTGGGGGGGGGGGGTGCTGTCAAAGATGAAACAGTCTTAACTTTGTCTGCAAAAACCTTGTTCTGATCCATTTCACTCATGTGTTAGGAAAACAGACTTTAGGTTAAATACACACATTAAATATTTATTATAGAACTGTTTCAAATCTAGGGTGAAAACCATTAGCAATAGAGTGGGATAGAACTAAACATAAAGTAGGATGGGGATAAATCACAAGTCTTTCCTCTATTTACAGACGAATGAAGTGAAACACCCCTGGAAACTATTTGTGACCTGCTTCTATTCAACACAAAAATAAATCTACAAACTAAAAAAATTACCCTTGTTATGCTACCACATGTACTGCTAAATGTCTTGTTCCTTGTATTGAGTATCAACTGTCAATACTAATTTTTGACAAAACAAAAAAAGGCAGTTTCTTTTGCCTCAACTTGACTACATTCATATGCAGAGCTGCCAACGTTTGCATCTTGCAATCAGGGAGACTTTGTACAACAATCCCAGAGATATTTAGATATTTTACATTCAACATAGAGGGGACAATTTTTCCAATTTCAGGCAGATTTTCAAAATTGTTCTTCATAACATCGAAAGAATGGTTTATTTTCCAGAAATTTTCTGCAGAATCAGGGAGAGTTGGCAGCTCTGTATTATGAGAGAAGAAACACGTCTTCATCTTGATAAATGTCTATGAAATATTGCCAACTATTTGGTGGACAAATGGCACTAAAATATACTAAAGCTTGAGACAGTTTGACATTGTGCCTAACATGAAACGATGACTTTCTGACGGCGCCTCTGCAAAGTCTGGCAGCTTCACTCCCTTTTTTTCCCAGTAGTTTGGAGACCATCCCATATTGACACACTAACAAACATGACAAGCCTCCTCCCAAGGGTGCAGTTACAGTAACATTTTCCACATTATTTCAAGAACTTAATTAACAATAATGAAACCGATCTGGAGCCGTCTGCATGTGATGCTTTTGGTAATTTTGATAGTGCCCAGAGTAGATTTTCTCCACATCACTTCCTCATGTTTCCCATGGGCAGATAACCGTGAAATCTTTCCATTAGAACCTATCAAGTTAACGCAATAACATACACTCTCCCTCAGTAATCATCGACTGATATGACAGAACTATCATGAAGCATTTCATGAAACCTGACCTGTGTGGGCAGCGGGGTTGGCTCACTTCCCTCGCTCTATTTTAGTCCCGCTTTGATAACCTCTAAAGCGGGGACCCACATACACAAGAATCGGAAACGACCCCTTCAACAAATTAGAGAAAGATCATCAGCGTGTTATCAGTCATAATACTTGCACCAGAAGCCACCAAATCCGAGTGCCAATAACACAACGACCCAACACAGTACAAAAAACAACAACAGCACTGTTGAGGGAACCCCTGCAGGGATTTAGCTAATGCATAGGATGCGCCAACTTGCTGTCAAGATGAGCCCTAGATCTGGACACAGCTCCCTTTTTTGGTAAGGCTCTCTCAGTAGCTGGAAGACTTTGGGCCCCTGAACATGGCTTATACTATCAAGAATCTGTCTGCACTAGTCTTAAGCCAGCTTTCACTCTTAACACCAAGGTTGTGGAATCTCTGGATTTTAAGGGTACATTTTCTCCATACCAGACTTGCTTTCCGCACAGGCTGGTACCAGATCGTAATAAAGGTTGACCGAGGGTGTGACACATCCATCAACAGAATGTGCCATGGTATAGCAGTAGCTACACCAATACAAATAATATCTGCTTTTTCAAAACAACTCTATACATTTAAGCTTCCTTAAAAGTATAGATTTCTATAATTAAATTCACACAAGGAAAACAAACAGAAAAACAAAATGTTTGTTTGGGTTTTTTGTGTGTGTTTTTTTTCAATAAAAAGTTACCATGCAAAATTCTACAGAGGTTTCACAGTATTTGACGCAATTTTTTGAGTTATCCCAAATTACAAACAAAGATGACTGCTGAAGATAACACTCTAAAACAAAAACTCTAGAAAATTAAGACAAACATTTACTTTTTTGTGGTCGAGCTATACTACATGAAATGAAAGGAAAACAAAAATCAGAAGGGGAAGAACTTAGAATAAAAATTAAAATGTGAAGTACCTTGATCATCTTGGAGGACAAACGGAGGCCGTTCAGCATGGTGAGGGCCTTAGCAGCATCCGCTGGCTTCATGTAGTTTACGAAACCATAGCCCAAACTTTGACCTGTGCATTAACCACATTAAACCAAACTTAAAAATCTACATCTAGTCAAAGTAAAATAAGAATAAGGAACAGAAAAGAGGAAACAAAACAGTACATTACAAAGTGGTTTTCGCAATCATGCCAAGATAATTAATGTCACATACAAATTGAATTTTCAGTTCGCCTACAATGAATGTAGTTTTAAAATTGTCATTGAATTGGCATAAATATATTCACTTGCATTAACATTATTAACAAATTACTATTGAAAATAAAATAAAAGCATTCTTCAATGGGTGTTACTTTTAAGTCAAGTCAAATGTTTACAAGACTACCCTTAAACAAAAATTAAATTTACAATTTCTGTCAAATCTGAGAATACAAGAAGTTGGCACAAATGTTTTTTTCCACAATTAAATTGTGGACAATCTGGTGCCAACTTGTGTCATAAGTTAAGCCAAGAATCCAAATACACTGAATGAGTTAACTTGATCTATACAATACATTATGCCAGCGAATGTATGTCAGGCCTGATACTTCACGAAGGCAACGGAGGCGATTGCCTTCGTTGCCCCTGGTCATTGCCTTGGTGCCCTTGA
>JAUELU010000013.1:10518101-10529139 GCA_032357145.1 Evasterias troschelii
TGAGTAGGTGGCAACATGCCCCTGGTAACAGTTGATTTGGGTCGACAGCCCAAATCAGTTAAGTGTAGCCCTCACCTTGAGATATTAACCGATATCTCATAAAAAAATGTAAAAAAATAAAGTATTGAGGCGCTTCCCCATATTCTTCAAAACCCCAAACTCAATACCTACATATTACCTCTCTACTTTATTAAACATTATAGTTTGGCTGCAAAAAGTACAATCACATTCAAATGTGTTGCACAACATGCAGAAGATCGTCGCTGGCTGATACTTTAGTACATGTATATTCTCGTTCAACCAGTCTGCAACAAGTGTTTAAATGATTAAAAAGACTTCCCAACATCTAGGCCATTTAAACACTGAAGGGTTAATGTTGCTGGAATGTCCTATTCTATCCTATACATAGACTGTACAAAAAAAAAAAAAAAAAAAAAAAAAACTACCCTACCTACCCTATTTTTCTGGCCCGTTACGCCAACATAACACATTTTTGTTTTAGGCCTAACATCTTTCTAGGACGTTGTAATTCTCGTTAAGAATCAAAGGGCATGCAGAGAGTGAAACTGGCCAAAGATGTTGCCTTGTTTCTTTCTTCATTGACCATTTTGAAGAAAACAATTTTCTTTTAGTATATCATTTTTTATTCTGACTTCAGTTCCAGTAATTTTCACGACATGAGTGTCAGTGCCTCTCACAAGAAATGGCCATCAACAGCTGTCTATAATATTCTGATATCTTCTAAAAAGATTACAGCATTTCAAGCTCAAACTCCTACCCTTTAATTCCAAAGCAGTCCATTTTGCTCTGCACATAACTATTCCCTACCTTTCCAATTGTTTCTTTTTCCAAAGTATTTCTGCGGTATGACAAATGGTGAATTGGAGTTGCTTTAGACAATTTAATGGCAGTGTCTGTGAATTATCACGTTGTCTGTCTACATTAATGCCTTTTGGTTGCCCTCTCATCTTGCCATTAACACCTCTGTGCTCACACCTGTTAAAAGCTGATCTCAGGTGGCATTTATCTCCAAGGCATGCAGGGACATTTTATGGGGCCATTTTTCATGCTCCTCTCTTTTCTTCTTTAAAGGGTGGGCATAAAATTGGTAAGAGAACAAAAATAAACGGTCACAGATTTGCTCACAACTTACATGGCATAAAGATAGTCATGTTGGGAAACTTTCCTTGAAATTGTCCTGCTTGAAATGCAATAGTTTTTGAAAAATGAGTAAGACAATTAGTTTTGATCTTGTAAGTCAAAAACTTATTGTTTGAAAACAATATTAAAAAAAGAGACTCAAACTCAATGCAGTCCATTTCTACTAGGCCACTATTTCTTGTTGAAAAAGTTAACAAGTTTATTGAAAATAATATTAAAACAAACTTAAGGTTTTTCCCACTTCTGACTCCAACAAACCATTAAGCTTAAACTTTCTCAGGTTTGTTATTTCATGTGTATGTTTGGTCACATTAAGTGTGGATACTGAGTACCAATGTGACACATTCGGATCTGAGACTGAATCAGTCCTCAGTTTTCTGAGGGTTGGTGCTCGATCGTTAATGCTGCGGCCAGAGATGCGGTTGGTACCCGCAGTTACCTCACTAAACATGGATGGATTCAACAATCTTATTAAAAATACTGTGACAGTTTTTTGCTGTTTTCTCAACAAGTAGACACTGTATTCAGCTGAAACTTTCACAGGTGACTTTTATTGTAAATTTCTGAATAATTTTGCCTTTAAATCAGCGTTACGTTGACAACAACCAACCTATAACCCTACCTTTAAGCTTAAAGCAATGTATCTCAGCATAGCTGTCACATCTAATTTAAATATCCATCATCAATGTTGATTCCATTGTCAACCCCAAAGTGTAACTCCTCATTCTGTTGTCTTTCATTCCCTGAGATGGAATTGGCCTTGAATCTAATGTTTTGGTCGGTAGCATGATTAATGGATCCAACTCTACACAGTGCTTTCCATTATCAGGTAATGTTCCCAGCACATGAAGGATTAAATTAAATAATAATTGCTGGTGGATGATACTACCAGTAATGCCTGTGTCCTAGTTTGGCTTTTTCATTTGAGCAAATCTTGAGCAAATCTGGATTTCAGTTTTCAATTCCTAAAATTAAAAATTCTGCAAAATTCAGCTTAAAGTTTGGACCATTTCCATTGGACACTGGGGCAACTATTTATGAGGATGACTGTACACCACTCTCCCACTCAAAATCTGGGCCTAATTTCATAAAGCTTGTAAGCACAAAACCTTGCTAAGCACAGACAAATTTAGCTTATTTAAAACAGGTAACCTGCCAAAATTTCGTTGCCACTGGTTCCCAACACATTTTTTCGCTTAGTACAGAAATTTGCTGGGGCTAAGCAGTATTGTCTGCTTAATGGCTTAACTGGGCCCTGTACTCTTCATCACTGTGGGATTGTATCCTGACATGTTTGTTGTCATTTAGTGATTTTTATTTTTTAGTTAAACCCTAGCAGTGTCACCGGGAGGTTAGCATGCCTGTTCGTGTGCTTACGGTTAGCAGCGCTATGAAAAAGAAACTCATGCAGTAAGCACAGAATCGGCCGTTAAGCAGCTCTATGAAATTGGGCCCTGGCTGGCCTTTACATGTAGATGCATGCATGGTTACTTGCTGTGTGTCAACCTCAGCTCCTAAAATAGCATGAAATTGCCAACCAATGACATTTTGTCACCAAGAAAACAAGTAACAGGCTGCATTTACTTTAGCAGGATCAATAAGACACAATCGGTGAGACGTCTTTGACCTACGAAGAAAACACCAGCAAAAATAACACAGGGAACTGAGGAGAAATTGAACTAACCATGGCGGCAAGACATTGTTCATACAAGCCCCTCAGCTGGTGCAGGCTCCTGGGGTGTGCATCGGCGGGGGGCACCCTACTAAATTGATCAGTCTGGTCAGCGACGCAACGTTGCTCAACACGTCAGTGTTCAGCACGGCTGCTATGCTTTATTCAGCCCCCCTACGGCAATTCATGTGATAAAGACATATATTCACTCCTACCTTTACACAAAATAAAACATGTTTTCAGGGGTGCATGGTGGCCGTTTTTCACCTTCCATTAGCCATTTATTTTTCATTTTTGAAGATATTCCCCGTAGGACCCGTGTATTGTCTTTAAAGTGTTCATGTATTCTTTTAACCAAATATCGGCCAGTGTATCTTCACTAAGGTTCATGTGATACATTATTGGTTCTTGAAAGAGATTCCATTTCAAAATTTGTTTTATTAAATATTTCATTAAACTTAGGGTTTCATTTCAATGTTAAAGGTATAATCTAAAATGTTCACACAGATTTTGTAGGTACAATGTTTAAATGGTTTTTCTGTTGCCTGCCAACAGACAACATGAATGAACGAGATCATATTTATTACAACCACACATATCTTTCAGAGGACAGCATTCACTGTATGGTTACCTAGCAGAACAAGATGGTTGCTACCAGTGGCTCAATTTAACAAAGAGCTAAAATTGATCTTAACTGCGAATCAATCTCAATTGATAAGTGGGATCATACAAATGCGACTTTCTCCAAACACAGAGTTTTGGCTGTGGTGCATCATATGTCAGTTCAAGGCATGACCAATGAAATAATCACCAATTATCGCCTGGTTTTGACTCCAGTGTTTGTATAACACCTCCTTATTTGAGAGTGGAAGTCAAAATCATTCATTACCATGAATGACTGATCTTTCCTCAACTAAAACTTGACAGAGATCTACTTTCCTAAATACCCATGATTTGGAAATGTATTCAGTTGTGTCAATAAAAGAAAAAAAAATGCAGAGGAGTGTACTGTGTCTTCATCAGATGTAAAACATGTCAAATGTTTAAACTAAAATAATTTGCCTGATTGGTTATTGAGGCCAGTTCTTTTGCGTGATTGGTCATTGAGGTCAGTACGTTTGCCTGATTGGTCAGTGATCAAAAGATTTGATCAATAAATGTCTGTCAATTTATATGAAATACAATGGGGATAATAAGCTATGTTGTGTGAGTTTTTTTTCCCCTTCCTCGTCTATCAGTTTGTTTTCAGCTTCCCCTTCCTATTTCTCGTGATTTTTACAGAACCTGGAGAAAGGGCCTACCGATAGCACTTAAAAAATCCTCTCGGAAACACACATTTATTTCTCAGTGGAGGGGAGGAATATTGGGTGTCTCCCCATAGGCTGTTATCGTAGCTTAGATTGTTAGCTCTGTTGTGATATCAAATTTAGAGGCAGTTATATCTTGAGCTTGGGTCCCCGCGGCAAAGTCGATGTACTGCGCTCGTTTCTTCCTTTTGTCCATGGCTTCATATTAATGATTACTGCACAGGACAGGTGAACCAGAGGTCTGAACATTTTCTCCCCTCTCTCACTCAATGCATCCATTCCCCCTTTACAAACATTTTGGAGAATCTGCTAACATTTTCAAGAATTTCTCGCAATAAAATTATAAATAACTAATAAAAGAACTGTGTGCATAAATTGGTTTCCACAACCGGATTGGTTAAATAGCTGGAGGTACTGCATTCAATTTTTTGCGACATAAGACAGTCAAATTGTTCTTCCCCTTATAATAAACAGTCCGAATCTCACAAAGAATTAAGTACAATTTCTTATCACAACTATTTGTTTATTTATAATTTTCAAGATTCAATTTTTTTTTTAGGCCTAACAGTCTGTCGATGTGTATTTTAAACATTGTATAATGAGAATTTACAGAAAATGTACTTGTTTCATTTCAATTGTAAACATTTTGTTAAAAAATATACATCTTACATGTATAGCACAACATATCAAAAATGTAGCCATGAAAATGTTTCCCAGTTATTTTAGCCACAGGCAATTAAATTCAGGAGCAGACAAGGCCCCTGTGGTCTTGTGTTTTTCAATTGGCTATAAAAGTACCTCACTGTAATAATTTTTAAAAATAAAATAATGTTCAAATGTTGACTTTGAGTCTGGTAAGTATCTTTCAATTTTGTTGAGTTTTGAAGCATTACTTAATACCAAAAGACAAATGAGAAACAAAGTGTCAAAATAAACATGTTAAATTGTGTGGAAAGTTCTTTCTCATTAGATTCTGGTCTTGTTAAATAATTTCTGGTTCGGTAAAAATTTAAGCTACAAGCTTCAAGGCCTTGTGTGGATTTTTCTCCAAAATTTTGAGCCCTGACATTAATGACGATACTGTGATGTTATTCACAAGGTTGCAATTTCGGTTGAGTATAGTAAACATTTCTTCCTGTTGTTGTTTCCATTTACACTGTCAAACCAAACGACTTATTGGTTTACAGTTTCAAACTTCACCCCGGGTTAGTTTGATTACATATCGATCTACCAAGATTTTCTGAGAATGACAAGTGGAAAAGTTTTTTCAGCGCTATACACCTTGTCAGAAAGTCAAAATGTTCAGCTTGTAATAATAATACGAACTGTTTGTAGCGCAGAATCGCCAAAGGATATATAGCGCTGTTTTCACAAACAGGTGAAGATTGTGAAGAAGGATTTATAGACGGAATTGTGTTCTGCAAAATGCCTGTTGGACTGGCGTAGTTTAGAATTTACGCATAATCTGCCCGAAAGGGTATAGTGTGGCGAAGACAAAAAGTCAAGGTCCCGTGTAAGGTTTATAAGCATGTACGGGCGTACGGCCAACGTGTAAATTGTCATGAATATTGTTCAGGGTAATAAAAAAGACAGATTGAAGCATGTCAAATCAACATCAATACAGACGGCTGCATTTCATCCTAAAATAAGCATTGCATGAAATGAAGCAAAATAAGAAATTTAAATGAGATTAAATTCTGCAGAGTGTTTATTGAAGAGACGTACAAACTCACGCATTGGTCGGGGGGGGGGGGGGGGAGAAATACAACGTGATAAAAGAAAGAAAAGTAAATTTGAAAGTGGGAAGTTTATTACCCCCTCGTAGTACGTAGATTGGCAAACAACCGATCTATAATTCTTACTGAATTTAAGCCGTGCAGTCAGGGAAAGTCAAGGCAATGTTACTCATTGCTCGGGGCATTGGCGGGTTAGTTTACGCCGGTTGCTATCTCTCGTGGTGGCGTTTGCCCGAGGCTCAGGATGCATATTGTGAATAATGTGGGAATCATCTACCCTCCCTCATTGCCTCTACACAGCCCTTAAAGGGCTGGTTTACTGTTGTCAAAGAATATTTTATTTGGTAAAATTATCACTGGGAAATCTAGTTTGGTTTTACTACCCATTTTAACAGATTGATATTGGTGAATTCTTTCTATAAGCATCCGTTTTGGGTTTGTGTTAGGGTAAAGTTGGTATTTATACAATAGCAAAAAGTAAAGGGGTCAAATGCAATGTTACCCATTGTGAAAATTCTTCTCTAAACAAGTGTTTGGGGAATGTGTTAGGATAAAGTCAGTGCATGTACCTGTAATATAACAAGTAAAAACTATATAACTTGTTTTTTACCCTTACACCGATGTGTGTTAAGCACTGTATACTTGGTACTGACCCATGTTCTGTGAAAAAAAGTAATAGCTAAAAAGACTAGAAAATACTGTCTAGCCCTCAATAAACTGCCAGGGATGCCTTCCCATATGTATGTGGATGTTAGCTAACAATGACATCTTACTTTGGTGATGAATAATAATGCGCAGTGCATTCAAACTAGATTTTATATCTTGAAACGGAATAGTAACACATGTCAAATTGAAAAAGGATCCAAAATACTACAAGTGGACTTATTTTGAAACTAAGGAAATAAGATTAAACACGTTTGTTTCAGTGAAAGCTGTGTACAATCTGGTGATGTCTGAGTTCCTAGGGTAGCCACAAATAAGATAACAGCAACAATAGCATAACACGCATACCAGTGCTTATCTGTGGTGTAAAAAACATTGAACTATTGCTTTGGTGGATGCTGCACATGGATATTTATGATTTAGATTTGAACGTCTGTACTGGATGCATGTATCGATCAAAAGTATGCGCAGGCCGACTTGCCAATTGCTTAATTTACTTGTAAGGCCTTTCTGTGGCACATTTTTTCTCCCTGAGGCTGAGAGCATGCACCATAATATAGTACAGCAGGCCTTCAGAGAGGCAATACAGGCAATTGCCTCCATGCCCCTGGTCATTGCCTTTGTGCACAATGAAATGTTCCAGTAAAAATCCACATTTCTTTCATAGAGGTGCTATTCATGAAGGAAAAAATGCCTTGCCCTTACAAACACGATTGCAGGCCTGTTGCAGCCAGGCACTTAAAGTACAGGAATGGTAATAATTGAAAACAATAATTGAGTACTTCTGTACTCACTGGGAGGCAACAGAGGCAATTGCCTCCATGCCCCTGATCATTGCCTTGCTGCCTTACAAAATGTTTCAGTACAAATCCACATTACTCTCATGCAGGTGATCTTCATGAAGGAACAAATGCCTTGCCCTTACAAACACAATTGCAGGCCTGTTGCAGCCAGGCACTTAAAGTACAAGAATGGTAATTATTGAAAACAATAATTGAGTACTTCTGTACTCACTGGGAGGCAACAGAGGCAATTGCCTCCATGCCCCTGTTCATTGCCTTGCTGCCCTATGAAATGTTCCAGTACAAATCCATATTTCTCTTGAGAAGGTGCTTGCCTCTCGAGCGAAACAGCTAGGCCCTTAAAGAACAGGATTGGTAACTATTGAGAAAATAATTGACTAGATGGAAACTCAATGATTATAAGTTAATATTGGTGTCAATTCTCCAGAGAAATGTTTCTGTGTTAAATACTGGCAGAGTTGAGAAGCCTGCAAAACTTATTTGATTGCTGCAATGCGATTTTTTTTGGATATATTTCGGTACATTTATAGCGCATTATAAATGCATAGTATTATTATTCATATTTATTCTGAAAAGCAATGATGTTTTTCCCTTTCGAGTAAAAGTTAGAGAATGATTTGACGAAGCCATTACTCTAAAGGTTTCACAACTGTCCTTAATGTGTCATTTTATCCAGTGGTAAATCTAACTACACTCAACAGCTGTTTGGTCTAAGTCCTTTCTCATCTTAACTGTCAATGCATTGCTGGCAGAATAAGAGCCTTGTCATATCACACCATCAAAGTGTACATCATAGTAATATGATCATGTGAAAATATAATATTGAGGAAATATCAGGGAGATCCCAACATGAATTGACCATATGCGCATGACGTTATTTGAGTAGGGCGCCCTCGACTAGAGGTCAAAAGGAAGATGTTCATTGGCCATTCCTGTGCAAATGTCATGTACAAATGTGGGCGTTTCCATTGTTTCATCATCAGTTGTAAACACTAAGATGGCAGGTGGATGACGTAAGGTTTATAGACCGTGCAAGTCTCGCGCATATTCATTTTTGGGGGCAATTTTGGTCACTGTTTTCAAGTGGTAAGACATCTGCTCTAGAATGGCAAAGGTTGTTGGTTTGAATCCCACTCAAATAAATGCCTGTGGGTGGTTTTTTTTTCACAGGATTTGGAAAGTACTAAGTACACAGTGCTTTATAGACATTGATGTATGTGTAAAACCAAATGAGAATCTTTATCAGCGATGCAAATTACTTTGAAGGAAAAACAAATTTTGTTCTTGTATAATTTTCCTAATCAGTAAGATTTCAGACTAACTTAAACTATGATATAAGTTTATCCTTGCTAATCATGTACAATACCTTTAACATAGGTTTAAAAAAACAAAAAAAACACAACAACAATTGTTAAATAAATAGAAAATCAAGGATACAACAAATCTGACCAGAAAATTGCCATAGTTTACATTTTGCTCAAATTCTTATAGCATGTATTCATAGATCTTATAAACATTATTGAAGCAGCCAAGTCTATAAACATATCATAAATCTCAAGGCAGTTCCATCACATTGAATGCTTTCATTGTTGAATGACAAAGGGACAACAAGTCTTCATTTCCCCTAAGAAAAATGAAAGCTATTAATTTGTTACAGGTTTGCCTACCGCTAAACTTCCTTTTATCCAAAGTTCCCTCAACAAACCTTTCAGTGGTACTAATGAATGCTTATTAGCATGTAAACACTTGTAAGCCTAACATGCAATTGAAATTCAGTCCGCCTGTCTGAACCAGGAAACAATAACGTTTCTTTGACAATTTTCTTTGATTACGTGAAAGAGTGCGAGAAAAAGAGAAAAGGAGAAAAAAGTTCACCTGAAGGATTTCCCTTAGACTTATTGAATCAATCTCGATTCACCACATCCATCACAAAACATTTGAGGGACTAATTTCATTAGCTTGGGCGAAATTGCATATAATTTCAAAATATGGCTCATGTTTTTATGCCATTGGCTAACTGCCCCCCCTGCCCAGAACAACGTAACCATGCAGGATAATTTGTGGGGTCCTGTCGTAAGTGATGGTGTGCCATGGGGCAAGTTGGGACCTCACATCTCAATCTTTGTGTTTCGCTACGAATGAGCGTGTCTTAATTTTACGCATAGCTAATGTACGTGTATGTGCATGTGTATTGGGTGTTCATTCATTACGCCGATATTAGTTACATACAAATTCAATTCAAAATCCACAGTTGTTTATGGGTTTCATTTCGTTCTTCACTTCAAAAATAAACTGGCAATTGTACATCTCAAAGTGAATTAAGCTCCAAGCACAAGTGTAAATGGTGCATTTTGTTTTCAAATGGCATTTAAACAATTAATTTACACCCCAAAAGTGACAGACATTATAAAAAAATACTACAACAGAAACCCATATTCTACAAAGGAAAAATGTAATAAAAAAACCACCCACTTTCTAGTTCAATAATGTTTTTATGAATAATTGGCCCGAATGAATTTACATTTAGCATAAATTTATTATGCTCAACCTACTGGATAAAAAGTCAAGTTCTGTACATTTATTTTTTAAAAAGTCTTTATAAAATCGTTTAGTGTTTTAATAGAGATTATAAAGTGTTTTTTGTCTTTATATTTCCATATAGGCAAAGAATACCTTCCAAGAACGTTTATTACTATCGATGTCCCGACCACCGTAAGAACTATGTCATGTCGTTCCCGTTTGCGTTTGACAAAGAGGGCGACACATACCAGTTTGCGTACTGTTACCCATATTCCTACACTAGGATGCAGACGTATCTTGCAGCAGTGGAGAAAAGGAAGTTGGACTATTTCAATCGAGAGCTGTTGTGTCTGAGTGTGGTAGGTAGTTTTTTGTCAAATTTCATTTCAACCACCTGGCTTTACCTGAGGGCAATTCGCCAGTGTTGGTTTACCAGCCAGCAACTTCAAATTCACGAACATTAGCTGAACAAATCTATGAAGGTCTCATTTTAAAGGTGAGACAGGTAAATTTCTGAAAGTCTTGGGTTGGTGTCATGGCCGAGCAGTTAAGAGCATAGAATACAAGTTCTGGTGGTTATGTCATCGGAGTGTGGGTTCAAATCCTGGTCATACACTTGCGTCCTTGAGCAAAGTGCTTTACTATAATTGCTTCTCTTCACCCAGGTGTATAAACGGGTACCTGCGAGGGTAGAGGTTGATGTAAAGTGCGTTGATACATTATTGTAAAATGCGCTATTTAAGAACTAGTTATTATTCTTATTATTATTGGTGGTGGTTCGGACATGGTGCAATAGACCTTATATGCATTGACGATATCCAGCCACCATTATAGAGGTAACCACAGATGAGGAAACAACGAAAACGCACATGTTTGTAAGTGAGGCGCACAGGACTGGCCAATAAAAAAACTCCTTTTGACCTCTTGGCGAGGGCGCCCTGCTCAAGTATTGTCGAAAAGTCTATTTGACATCAGGCATTAGATCTTGATCATAATGCCCTCATTGGTCATATTCCTTGTGTACAATAGTGGCTACGAGTATGTAATCTTACAACACCAAAAAGGAACCACACTAGTTTTCCTTGCACATGGCCTTTTCAAAACCTCTGTTGGGCTTCAGCATAGGCTTTGGAATGCTTTCATATTATTCTATATTTATTTCTGCGCTTGAATAAT
>JAUELU010000013.1:10947842-10959200 GCA_032357145.1 Evasterias troschelii
GGGATAGACCTACATTATATCAGGCATTTATAAAGTGACACTCCAGTGAGAAAGCTAACGAAAACCCGTACGACAACTTCATATAATATTCTACCTTTATGCATAGTAAGTTTGATATGTTCTCTAAAAAAAGCAAGTTTTAATTGACCTGTTACTGACCACGCATAAAACTACATACGCTAATAAAACAGAGGTCTTGTTTTTTTGTAGTAGAGTGGCGTGACCTTCATAATTTGTTTCTGTGAGATCTCGAGGGCTGTGTAGGAAAATCAGTCGCCCAGGTTAGACCATGCATCCCCATTGACCGTAGTGTGGTGGTGATATTACGCCTCTGCAAAGGTTAATTATGAGCAAAAAAAAAATCGCCTGTATTCTTAAACTATTATCATATTGATTTTATTGGGGGATGTAGTCTTCTCGCTATTAATCGGCTCATTCCAGGCTATAATCAGTCACTAATTCTTTTTACCCTGGATTGTTGCGATTGCTCTTTCAAAAGATTGTAAAGGTCAATTAGTTAAGTACGTCTCCGATTATTAAGCATTAATTTACAGCATGCAGCGTGGATTAATTATACATTTTTGTAGTACACCACACTAGACCAGTACTCCAACCTTCGCCAGGGTGCCGAGTGAATGGAAACAGTTGTTGATAGTAAAACACCCCCGGCCGTGAGCAAATGGATTCGTCCGCATTTTCCATTGGCGGGTGTTGACCTTTTGCGATGGATAATTATGTATGTGACCCTCCCACTTGCATGACCCATGGGTTCACGCACAGAGTTTATCTCGTAGCGTTCTTCGAGTTTTCATTCATAGAGGTTGAGCAGTCACCTGCTCACGTACGGTCGTGTAGTGTTGTACACGCACATTAACGTTGTGCCTTAGTAGTAGTAAAAAATAACGTGTACGACGACTTACCGTTTTCTTTTTACAAAAACTCTTTCCGCAGCAATTAAAAAACCAACTGGTTTGTCTTGGAGGGCGTTCTCTAAGACCGAACATTCACCGATGATGAACCGACTTTAGCAGCGTGTAATCTAAACATCGCCCGGCCAGGCCTGCCCAGGGTGTCCGAACCACTCGTGTCCGGAGCACGACAACGACGACGACGTCCAGCGGGTCTGTCTCTGAGATTGAACGGTCCGAAATCGCCGTTAGCCCACCCCAAGTGGACTACTAGCCCCATTGATGCCACGTACAGTCTACACCGAGAAACCTTGCTGTCCGTCAGCCATGGCTGTCAACTACGGCGTGGAGGCTTCCAACACCAGCAGCGCAGACCGTGGAATTATGACCCTACACATTCACCCAACCACCGGTGGCAGGTTCTCTTTGGAAATACCTCGACACGCATCGGTCGAACACCTCAAGACCAACATTTCCAAGCAGCTGAGAGTTCCGAAGGAAAGGCTGACTTTGTTGCATCGTGAAACGTAAGTGCCATTTAAAAAACTACATTAAGTTGAAATTAAGCATCAAATTTCACTGGTATACTTTTCTGGGTTCGTTGTGTCAATTATTTCAATGTGTGTAATATTTTTACAATTCTGACTTATGCTACAAAGCTGTGTGTGGTAGCACTATGCTGTACCTGTAGGCTCAGAAATGTGTACACTAAAGGTGTAAAAGCGATTTGAATACAAAGTGCATTGGGTGCCTTTATAGTTTAGTTTATACATACATGTATATGTATATGTATGTATACGTGTGTGTGTTGCAGATTTTGCTAATCTTTCAATGTGCATCATGCCAATAGTAATGTACATGTACAAATGGATGTACATGTACATGTAACTACGCCATCGAGCAAGAAACATTTGTTTTAAGTCGAGCAGTGTTCAGGTGTACCATGCAATAGAGGTAGAAGTAAATTAGCCTACCTCCATGGCCGGTTGTACCACAGCTCCATGAACGCATAGGTTTGAACACAGTGCGCATAAAGTCATCAGTCACTGAAGAAAGGAAACGTTTCCCGTTGAACTCTTCAACTGCAAGTTGAGGATCGGAAAGACATTTAAGGAAACCGACCACCGGCCTAGAGAGTAGAAAAACAAAATGCGAATCAGCTTTTGCAATTCAGAAAAGGGTCAATGTTGACATTGCATTTTATTCATGTTTACCAATACTAATAGCTATATATATATTGGCACACCACTATCGTTCTCACTTACAGCTGTCCTTTCTCTATGGTTACAGCTAATTCCAATGCATTTCTTTGTACGTATCTATACTGTATTTAATTAATAATATGCATTGCTTGTTAATTTTTTAGTTGTAAGTTCTTGCATTAAAATGTTGTCATTTTTTTACCAGCATATTTTAACTCGTATTTGTACAATCAATATTTGATGGTCAAGTAATTGTGTTAGAATTAGAAACCAGCATTTGTGACGGTGGGCTTAGTTTATAATTGTCCTATTACAAATGAATTCCTTACAAATATGTATAGACTTAGAAATGCGTACAGCAAGCCCCAAGGACGCTATTACGTAACTTGCCCCCCCCCCCAGTTTTGTCTTTGGATCTATCTAAACCTTAAATATTCATCAGCAATAATTTACCACTACGAACAAACTGCAAACAAAAAGTGAAATTCCAGATTATGAGGTGATCATCAAATTCAGTATATATATACATAAAACAGGGTTGTCGCTTGTCAATGTTATGCCTACTCGTTAAAACAAAATAAACAAAATCAGAATATATTTTTTGATTTAGCTCATTTTGCAAAAGTGTAAGTCCTCTAGAATGTAATTCTAAAAAGTAAATCCCCGGCTCTTGGATTGATGACAGCGGTTGCCCTGGCCAATGAGCTGTGGATTTTAGGGACGTGACTCGATGTATTCTACCTGCCCACGCCAACTAAATTAATTGGTGATTGTTTCGACCCGTCGTGACTTATGAAGAAGAAGAAAAAATGCATGCAAACGGCAAACAGCATAGAATAGAACCATCCGTGCTATATGATGTGCGCTCACTGTTAAGCCACTACTGCCCATGCGCCGTGACCCATTGCGCCGCTCAGTCATTCAGAAACGCTGCGGTTGCTAAGTACGTCATACCACCTCATCTCTAGCGCTCTCTTTCTATCTCTCACGGGATGAATGAGTGATGAATAGACCGGCTGCTTGCTGGCTTGAACTGATGTGAACGGGGCAGAGAGAGGATGATGATGCTTCTTCTGCTGGGTGATGAACATTTCGAAGATGAACAACGATGATGCAGCACGGCATTTCGTCACGCGTGCTGTCATTATCTCCGCGCGCTGTGTATACTCTGTTACTATCGGCCTTGGAATTTAGGAGTCAGAATGCACGGGGAGGGGGCTTGTGATTCGTCACTACATTAGACATTAGATTTTTTTTGGGGGGGGGGGTGATAAAGAATTGTTCAACAGCTATTGACTAAACAGGATTACTGGATGTTGTTCGTTCATGAGCCATGTCACTGCAAACACACACAATGTTATCTGAGCTAATAATGGCAACGGACGTCACTTCCGTCTTTAACCTTTTGGCCTACGGTTTTGGTGTAGCTTTGTGTTTTTTATTGCATGAGGATGTCGTTTACTGAAAGGGCAAGGCCGTTTATTAAATTTGGCAATTTTGGAAATTTATGTTATAGACAAATCTGATAATGTGCTCCATGTGAGCACATTGGAAGTGCAACACAGTGCGAATAAGGCTCTTGTCTGAGTTTTCAGCCTGGTCTGATCACCGCATGGCCCCGAACCAAAACGAGCATCGCCAATGGTGCCTTACGACGAGGCAAAAGAGCGTACAACGGTTCTTGCATTATTAAATTTAATCCATCAAAACAAAACGGGCACTTCTTATTATATCACGGGCGGGCTCCTTCATTTCGAACGCAGAATATGGATCATGGGTTAATTAGAAATTGAACACCAAGAAGCTGGACGCTTGGTTTGTTTTGATTTCATTTGGGAATTTCAAAGAACGACCGACTCGCCAAGAATCAGCATGAGTAATTTTAACCGAATTGGATGTTCTACCCCCCCCCCTCTCTCGTTATTACTAATAGTGAAACTGGAATTACTTGACGGTGATTTATGGAGTTGAAACAAAGGAATTAATTCTGAATTGAAAGTATGAACGTGAAGGGACAATGTGAATGATTTAGCACGTGGTTTTGTTGGGGGTTTTTGGAAAGGTTTTTTACGGTATTGTTATCCAGTGGTCATTGTTGGGTTTTTGCCAGGAGGTTTGAGGGTATTGTCATCCAGGACTGTTGTCGATTCCTGCAAAACGAAACTGGGGTGGTTGTTTGAGCTGCGCGGTTGCCATGTTCACCCCCCATCCAGGGCTGGGTTTGCAAACCGTCGGGGTGCATAGTATAGGGGACTGGATGTGGGGGCGGACACACTTTGTAATAATCTGCTTTATGGGTCGCTGTATGGGTTGAACTTTGAAGGTTTTATTCCGAGGGTACCTATGGAATGGCGCCAACTTTTTACTGCCAAGTTGCGGCCCACGGACGACATCTCCAGTAGGCTTTATACCCTGTGCATCAGATGATTTATGGGGGTGGGGGTGTCTACCCGTTGAAACAGAGGACTGAAGTTTGAGTGTTTTTGACAGTTCTACAGAGCGAGGACGTTCTTTCGCTTCCGTAGTCACAAAACCAATGGGGACGTCGCTTAAAAAACACAAACATGTCCAAACAATGGGAAAACAAAAGTTCTTAATTAACCAGGTCGACAACATGTGTTTTAACGCTACATTTTAAGTGTGGACCTGATAATAAAAGAGGTCCAAATAATGTAGGGACTTGAAACACTATATGGACTTACACACGTCCACATAGTATATATAGTATATTTTACAGTGTCGAAGGAATGGTTTTCTTTGATTGTGTATACAGAACAAAGGAATGTCCACAGAGTGACTGCAACGCAGGGCTATGTGTGTGTGCGTGTTACTGTACGCGTAGTGAGGTCAAACTTAGGAATTGTAACAAAAGGAACAATGGGAGTGCTGGCTATCACAAAGGAAAACAATAGGGTGCACGTTTGACAGGACAAATAGTTGAACAAAGGAGGGTACACGATTGGAGGCCAATACACACTTGTGTGTGTCTTGGGGGGGGGGGGGGGGGGAAGGAATAATACCCAAGAACGAATTAATTAATTCGGCTTCATATGATTCAATCGAGGGAAATCAAATTTTGTGCATTTTAGATTGTTGCGGTAAAGTGATGTGAAACGTTTTTTTTTTTTTATCTTGTGACGTGAAACCGTTTTCTCACAAATTGCCATACATGTGTACTTCGCAAGGTGTTGAGTGATTAATATTTAAGTGAAAGGAAACTCTTTTGTCCCCCCCCCCCCCCACCCACCATCAACTTTGCGCTTATCCCGCCACGAAGAAGCAAAAGAAAAGGGGGAAAAAACCACCACATAATCAAAATAATTATGTGCATGACACGTCCTTCCACCGGGATCCATGCGTCAAGTAATCGAGATTAGCTATTTGCTTTGTCTCGTGAAATATTTTGTCCTCAGCTTTTGAAATTGCTCCCGCCCCCAGCAAACTATTTACAATTTTCCCATCCATGAAACGGGGCGCAACACTTCATAGTTGAAAGATACACCATATGTGCATTCAACCGGTCACGCCCACTCTGAAAAAAAGAACCGTATTCATGGGTACATTGACATTGTGCGAGGATCCGCGATGCGGCGTCCTATTTATTTTCTTCAACAGTGTAGAAAAAATGACCTGTACCACGCAGTACATTAACCCAAGAGTGTGATGATTTATCTGTAATAATTTAGATAGGAACTGCGATCAAATCGATCAAAATCACAGACACACACACGCGCAGCTCTGTGTCGCATACACTCTGTGGACATTCCTTTGTTCTGTACAAATCGTTTTCTTCAACACTGTAAAAACAATGTGTGGACCTCTTTTGTTCTCTGGTCCACACTTCCTAGTGTAAACACTTAAACACATTGTAAAGTGAAAGTTCTTAATCATTCATTTTGTGTGTGCCATTTCCTGTGATAGTGTCATGGTACCGGACTCCCTAGACAGCAGCACCAGACTGTGTCTGTCTAGCCTCGTTTTAGATATACACAGGATTGTAGCGAATACACCTGACCGATTACGAGTCACGCGCGTCACAAGAAGATCCTCCACCGAACAATTCCAACCAAATTTCCGGTGACAAAAACAAAGTCAATCTTGCATTAATAAATCCAAACAAATATCTCACCGGCGTTTGTCTTTAGAATGGATCCTGTCATTCGAAGCATCCGTAAAAGTTTCCCTTTCTGGTTATTTGTGTTTAAAAATATCTGGACACGGGAAGTTGGCTGTGCATGGAGGAAGTTTAAGTTGGTGTCATTAAACATTCAAGCTCTTTTCTGCCTGATGATGCAGTTACCTATTTTAACCAGCGGATATTCAGCGTTTCAATATTTTCTCTTCGTCTACTATTAAGAGCATCACCATTTGACATTCCTACAACTCAATGTAATTAACGCATGGATATACATGCTCCATTTTACTTGAGTTTGAAGAACTCAAAACAATATGAAATGTTTTAAGTATTTTTGTTTCAACGAGAACACAAAAAGATTGCATACAACTACGGTACAATTGAAGATTTAGCTGCAAGATACAATTGCAATGGAGTGCAATAAAACAGGTCATACCAATGATAAACTCTTTCCTTGTTAGTTATTTTAAGTTTCTTATCAGAAAACAATTTGTTATATCATCAAAACTGAAAGTGCAAATTTAGAATTGCCGATATCACAATTGATTAACCCATGCGTAGACGAAATGCCAACCTTTGCCCCAGAGACCTGACCTGAAACTACAGCGCTCTGGTATTTCAATCTATGCCTGTATATGGGTTGCAAATTGCCAAAACCACACAGTTCCACCCCAAAAATCTACTTTCGGTTCTTTCGAAACGTCGACCTCTCCCTCAACCCCCGACTGAGTGACCGCAGACCTAGCCGCAGAACTTTGGGGGCTTACAGTGAGTTCATGCAAATGTCAGGGAATGACTCAAGGGACGAGGTTGACCCCATCCTAGCCAAAGTTCCTAACATTGTTTGACAAGAAGAGGCTGATTTGTTTCGTGAGTGACATGACCCTGTACAACTTTAACAGGGAACAGAAGTTGCGAGCCAAGTCGACTTTAGGTTTAGCTTTTCAGACAATGCTTGCAATGTACATAATACATTGTCAGACAACGTTGTCAATATTGATTGTAACAATCAATCTAGTCAAATCAGTGTATGAACTTGATGTATCTACTGCAATCAAAAAACCACTGATTGTCCTATCAGATTTGGGAATCTGATTTGTACCTTTTACATTCTTCATCGCAATACCCGCATAAATAATAACCTCTCTACAGTTGCACTTCACCAGCGTTGGCGTTTGAGGTATAAACAGGTCAAAGGTTACATCGTCATCGCCGTTTTGGGGGCGTGGGTGCGCATATACGAGATAGCCCCTTTAAGGTCCAATGGAATAATATTATTGAAAGATAAGTTATAAGGAATGTTGCTGTAACTGTCATTCTAATTGTTATCATATTTTTTTGCAGACATCTAAAGCGCGGGACGCTTGAAGAAAACCTCGTCACAGATGGCAGCAAACTCACTCTCCTCCCATTGGTCGAAAGTGGACTCGTGGTAAGTACGATGCCATGACAACACCCCTGTCGTCATAGCTCTCATCAGAAAGAGCGAGTGTGCATGCCCTTTTCAACAATCTGGAAGTGATAGTGCAAAGGGGAAATAAATTTATCTAACTGAACAGATGTTGTCAATCTGGTTTATTTACACGCTTGCCGTGACATTTAAAGTTGACTCTGCGTGGCGTGGTTTGGCTATGACCAGAACCTAGGTTCCACCCCAACGACAACAACTCTGGAGCCAAATTTGGGACCCTGGATTGACTTAAAAGTACATGTTTCAAAGCGTTTCTAATGTTCCACATCTACAAAATTGCTCTTGTCTCCTAATTTGTGTTGACCTTATAGTGAGTAGCCTAATTGCCGTATGTAATCTCTCGCTTGGTTGGAGATTAGAACTCACCAGATCTAAACTAAAATTTGCTTCTTTTTTTTTTTAGATACGTAGGCTATATGACATTATGTTGGGTTCTTCCATGGTGCAGCCAGAATGCATACAATGATCTTTAAGCCAATGTGGTTGAACTTTCTACAACAACCTGTTGTATTCACCTCGTATTACTCTGTTTAAGAGTTTTCACAAAAACTTACAAGTGTGTACTGTCCTCCAATCGTGGACCCTCCTTTGTTCATCCTTTTATCCTGACAAACGTGGACTTCCATTTTAAAAATTATATCATAAGTTTTTTGTGTTGTCATTGCAGTCACAGCGGCAAGACCAAACACTAATGCAAGCACTACAGAACCTGAGCGAGACACAGGTAAGCTATACTACAGTGACGGTGTTCTCTTGTAGTGTTTAAGCCCTATTCACACGACAGCAATTTAGCAAGCTTCCATTGCTTTATTTTAGTGCAGTTGTGAAAAATGTAACAGGTTTCAGGTTTGCGGTATCAACACAATCAAGTGACCTAGTCGGAGTTGAAGTGATTCTGATCACAGTAGTGCTTTGTATAAAACCACCCAGTCGTTGGCTTTATACCGTCAAATAAAAAACCAAAAAAGTATGTTATTAGTGTAACATTGTGTTGGAAAGAGATTTGGAGATTTCAGCTAAAAATTGTCGTCGTTTATGCTGTTGGTGTTCTATAGAGGTGCTTGTTTTTCTTTTTGTTCTTCTCGTGGAGAAACCAATTCTGCGTTTTTGGTGATCGAAACTATAGGTACCCATGTTCCATCCTGCGGATCAAGGACGGTCATGCTAAACTGGCTCTGGCATTTATAAATCCATTTGCAACAAGACATAGTTCAAGTCTGTTTACCTCTAAAAAGTAATGGATACACCACGTTATAGAGCTTTCGTGAGGTCGAGCTGTCTGAGGTTGGTGACGAGTTTACAAGAAGCGAAAGTCTTGTGCTGTATTTATCAGCTGTGTTGGGGGGGGGGGGGGGGGGTTGGGGATTTTCGATTAAAGATCGAGTTGTTTCACTGGCCAGGATTGCTGATACATTTATGCCACCATATCAGCCCCATATAAGGGATAGCCCAATGACATTATTATGTGCAAAAGGCAGAGGAACTTTCTGATTAAAGAAAGACATTACAGTACAGAAGCAAGGTGAACGGCCTTTACCGCTATGCGTGTCACGGTGTGACCGAAATAATAAAGCTATGCCCGCCATATTATTATTGAGAACATTTTTTGAAATGAATACCAACGACCCCGGAGCTGGTTTATTCCACCAGTTTTTGTAGGGGTCGCTAACCGCAGAAAATAGAGGGGAGTCGGTTGTGAGATTAAGGGAGCAGTGTGACATCGAATGCTGTCACCTTCCTCTTCGAGTCGACTTCTATTTCTATTTCGGCTGACATAGCGATGACTGTGGGCTGTTGCACTCGCTATGGACAACCAGTGAATCTTTTTTGAAAGGTTAGCACGTATATAGCGTGCGGTTGGGTTGGATCCAAACAGGAGGGTATATCCCGCTGGTGTGACTCAGGATTATTGGTTGATTCCCCACTACCGTTTTGGGGGGGTTTGATGTTTGATTGCAGTCTTCTTTGTTACTAACTCGACTTCAAGTGACCGCGGCATCGTCTTGGAGTTCTCACAGAATCCGCTTGGGTATTGAGTTTCCGTTGTAGACGTCTGGGTACCATTTCCCGCCCGAAGAAGTGTTGACATTGATTTGGCGTTCGATCATGCCATATAGTTGGAGAACGAGGTGACACAAATCAGAGCAAGAGATCATTGTCTGGAGTGGCTGTCGAGACGGGTTTTTGCGAGATCGCAATCCAAATCATGAATATAATACTGGGGTTGAAGACCATCAAAGCAAACTGGTCGAAACGTCGCCCTTTGTTAAACTCGATTGATTTGTGAGTCTTATTCAAGATCAGCGAGGGATGGCTGAGGAGTTTGAGAATATAGGCCCTCTTCAAAATGTCCCCACCCGCTTTAGGCCCTATGTGAAAATTTCCACCCCCGGAACCCCGTTGTGTTGCCCACAAAAAGCTCTATATTGGTACGACATTACTGGAATTTGTATGGTTTTTGCAAAGAACTGCATAAAATATAATTTCAACCCACACACTTTAAGTGGTGTAAGGACAAATTTTGTCAACAACCAGGCTAGGTTAATAGTAGACCGCTTCCAGTTAATCTTTCCTCAAAACTGGATTCACATCATATCAAATTCACTCATTAGGTCATATTTGCAGACCTAGGGCTCAGTTTGATAGAGCAGCTAAGCAGTGATATATCACTAAGCAGGTTTCTACGCCGGGGACCAGCTATAAGTAATGAGGGCACAATGCATTGTCGGCCGGTTACCCGTTTCTGCTGCAGTCGAACTTTTACGCCTATAAGCAGGTTCGGTGTAACGTGAACCTGTCCTAGATCTGTAACTCATCCTGGATCCTGCGTGTTTTAGCGGCATTAATCCTTCATGCTCATACACTGCGTGGGCGTGGTGTGGCCTTGGGTTGTCATGAGGCATGGAGTATTCATGGAAAGAGAGGGAGAGAAATAGTTAGATAGATTTTTTTTTATGAAATATAAACTGTTGATAGTGTTTCGGTTTAGGCAAGCTAATACTCCGCTCTCGTAATACTGTGGGTTTTTCCTTTCCTGGAGGAGGCCATTGTATCATACGAGAGTGCTTTGGTCGCTCGTGGCGTTCTAGGTTGTTGCATTCTGCAAGGTCAAACTGATGTGGAATCTAAAGAGCTTGTGGGTAGATAGTTTCTACATCACAGTGATATGCACTTTACTGTATAGAGAAAGTGTCCATTCAAGGTCTTTAACCAATAAGAAACCTCATGTGATGCAACCAGCCAATTGGAAAACCACTACCAGGGACACCCCCTCCCCGCCCCTACACAAACACTGAAGCTAACCAAGAAAGGCACTCGACCGGGGGCGTGGCAGAACTCTCAAAGTAGGGGTGTTCACTTAACTATATAAGGGTATACCTTAATTACTCCAAAATTAATGACCATAAAAACTGATTTGCTAAAGTGCACGGGAGAGCTGCTGTACTTTAAAACATTGTAGAAACGACACCCTTTGTAGTTTTTGAGAAAGAGGTAGTTTTGTCACCAACAAATTTGAATCTGAGATAAGCTTCAGATTTAAGCCTTTCTCAGGCATGTGAGCAACAGGGGTATTTTTTTCGTTCATTATTTTCTTGCAACTTCGATAGCCAATGGAGCTCAACGTTTCAATGGTTTGTTATT
>JAUELU010000013.1:11002831-11013126 GCA_032357145.1 Evasterias troschelii
CCCCATTACTTGTTACCGAGTAAGTTTTTATGCTAATAATTATTTTGAGTAATTACCAATAGTGTCCACTGCCTTTACATGTAAGTGAAAATTAGTGACCATAAAAACTTACTTGGTAAGAAGCACTGCAGCTCCTTTCAAAGGAATATGGTTTTAGAAAAAGGGATTTAAAAACATTTCAATATGTTCAATCTATGATTACATTTCTTAGATGTGAGTTCCAATAACGGATTGTTCTTCCTGCGCGGACATAACCGCTCCAGATTTATGGCGATATCTCAAAAACGTTATCACCTTTTGAAATAAAAAATCCCTAGTTAGTTTTTATTGTGAGGTATACTTTGCCTTTATTAAGTTTCACCATAAATACTCAACCACACTGTGTTTGTCATTCACATCAGAGACATTTCTATCCTTTCCCATGATGCATAGAGGTTGTCGAAAAAGGGTTGGAGAACAAATTTGAAGAGCGACTTTGTTATACCAGGCAGACTAAACACAAACACCAGATTCATTTACATGTACATCTATTCAAGGGCAAAGTAAATTAGAAAAGTATTATTTGCATAACGTTTTAGTGTATTATGGCTACGGTGTATGCTGAAACATTAGTGCTGGTGGTGACTGCATTTTATTCAAGCTTGTTATATCATGTTGTTTGAACCATATGTCACATCTATAGTTTGTCTTCTCAGTGAACGATTTCCCTTGTATAGCTGGGCAAATTGCTACACAAAATGCATCAGTTGCTACTCAAAAATATCAGGAGTTGCTACTCAATATTGGCATTTAGTGTGCATAAAACAAGTTCAGTCTCAAGATTTGGGTATTCAAAATTGCTGGATGAAATTGTTTCCTGCCACTAACAGTCAAAATATTAACCCAAGCTCCCATGATGCCTAAACAATTGGGAACTATAATTTAGGTATGATATTCTACAGGTAATCTGAATTTTGATTTTGGATTCCCTCGGCAAAATCAGCAAAATTAATGTTAAATTGCCTGAAAAGTCTACAACCCCCCTCCTCCCCCACCCCCAACCCCCATACCATCAGAAAACTCTTTCACAATCCGGCGGTTGCAGGTTTAAAT
The DNA here is from genome assembly GCA_032357145.1 of Evasterias troschelii. Taxonomy (NCBI): domain Eukaryota; kingdom Metazoa; phylum Echinodermata; class Asteroidea; order Forcipulatida; family Asteriidae; genus Evasterias; species Evasterias troschelii. The sequence goes on from JAUELU010000013.1 coordinate 11,003,924, forward strand.
TCCGCTCCAGATTCAGTTTTTCTTTGTTCCACCCTAAGATTATTTCAAATTTATCCAGTCAGTTTCCTTGTGGTTAATTACAAAATGCTTTTAAGGCTGAAAATGTTGTGTTTACACTGATTGCATGGAGTGAGCAGAAAATGATAATTTGTTCAGTAGCAACTGAATTTTTTAGAATTAGGGAGACTACTCAGTTCTGAAAAGAACTGTTTTGCTTATAAAACTACTACCTGGGTAGAAGGTACATGTAGGAAATTGGCCGGGACTACTACTTTCGCTTAGTGGCTCGAGGAAACTATCTCGTTAATAACTTCACTGCTGCGGAGTAAGTTCTTAAAAATGGTCACAACATTTTGACTAGCTTGGTCTAGTCAGTGTCCTGCCAATGATAGTAGTCATGGTAGTAGAACAAATAGCGGCAGCAGAATAAATAGCAAGACAAGTTCTCAAAGAACAAAATCTACCTAGCAAGTAGATATACACATGGTGTTACCGCAAACCAAATAATGATACCTCACCATGCAATGTCTAAAATCCCACATCTCTAAAAAATTGTCCTACTGTTTTTTCCAAGGACTGGATAAGTAGCCAATTCAGACTAAATGTCTACATTTAAAAAAGAAATCTGAGTTCTCTAATAAAACCCCTTGTGACAATCATTGCTCACTAAGCCATGCCATGTTGACAGAGCCATGTAACTCCTTAAAGAAATTCGACAATTAAATTCCTGAACAATACAGAAGTCGATATAACACAACAGACATTGAAGTCACCGCATGTGAATGGATCCCCAGCTCGTTCATGTGCTTAAGAAATTGCTCCTTGTTGTAACCATCACAAAGAGACCGTGGTTGATGATCACTAGGGGCCGGGCTGTAAATAGATCCGTGTGTTTGTTCTTCTGTGATGGGGGATCTTGGCTGTACACACACACATCACTGAGATGCTGATGAACCCTGCGTGTGTGAAGAAGGGGAGAGTGTAGGAGAAGCTGTGAGAACGTCTGCCGTTTCTGGCGTGTCATATTTTTGTCGGAGATGCTGCAGTGTGTGGAGTGGGGCGACAAGCAGAATGGCATGGTGCTCGTCAAAGCACCTGTATTGCTTTAAGTGCTGCAGTTGTAGCTAGAAATATGTTGGTAGTGTTCTGCTGTATCACGGTGTGTTGTAAATCGAAGAATTAAATCGAAGAACTACCTGCAGTCTTCAGAGTGCCAACAAGGGGCTGCATAATATCGTCTGTATATCTAGGAGTACAGTTTCTGCACACTCATCACTAAGGATACAGCTGCATGCACTCAGAATAAATCTGCAGCAACTGTACGGCATGTTGTTTTTGAGAACTTGCAAATGCATCCAAGATTCTGCCATGTTAAGTTCACCAATAACCTGCAAAGTCAAGAACAGTTTACAATAGTAGTAACAGCACTAAATGACAGTGTTTACTGAAGAAAATATGTACTGTTCATGTCACCAGCACTGGAGTAAAGGGGGATGTCGGCTGTGAGTTACGAGTTTTTTTCTGTAGAGCTCCACAGTCTGGTGTGGCGTGGTGCGGCCCGGTGAACCAGAAAACCGCATGCAGTTTTGAAAGTGCATCATTACTTTTTATCATCGTTTTTCCAAGAGAAGTGGGAGCTGCTGACTTTTGTCAGGAAATCATTTTTTCCCGGTTGCTGACTTTTGTCAGGAAATCATTTTTTCCCGGTTGCCTTTTTATGTACATTTTTGCACAGTCTTTGGAAATTAGTGCATCACTTTTGGGTCTTTCAGAAGCTACTGTGAAGGAAAGTGTAAGAAAAAGATTTCATTTAAAGGTAAGTTTCATCACAAGACTGAGTAACTTTTGTGCTGGAGGTTGCAGGTTCAAGTCCCGCTCTAGTCAATTTTTCTGTATTCAGTTCATAATTATTTGAAATTTAGCTAGTCAGTTTCTCCTGTGGTTTATTCTTGATATTTGAAATCAAATTTCATACTCGATGTTATTTTATGTCGTATTCATCGAAACAATGTTGGCACAGATGCAAGTATGCTGTGCTCGTATTTACATGAAAAGTCATAATAAAAGAGAGAGTGCTGCACTTGATTATCGCAAGTTTTTATCACTGGTGATAAAATCCGATGTTTGAAAACAATGAAAACGTATAGGGTGGTTTTCATTGTTTCTCATGACTCCGAAGAACGATGGCTGAAACTTTTACAGGTTTATTATTCCATGTATATGTTGGGTCACATCAAATGTGGATACTGGTGTGTGACAATTACCAATGTTGTACTCACCCTTTTAATGCTGCCTCATCTATCGAGAGACTGATTTCCAAATTTCCCCAAATCGTTAATTCCCTTCATAGAAGTGTAGTCACCATAGTGTGATTAAAACTCTACTGAATTTTGCACTGATTAATGGTTGCCTAAACTGTTATCATCCTCGTCATCATCACCATGGTGATTGTGTACAGTAGTTCCTGCATCCAAGGCTCAATGTTAACCTAGATTATTATGCTGAAGGGGTCTGTGAACTCTTCCACTCCCACCCCCTCCCTTGTGCCTCCGGAATTGAGGTCATCAACCTGCCTTAAAGGTCAACTTCAATGAATTTAACATAATTGTTCTTTTAGTATAGAAAGGTAAACGAATGTGTAATGATTACATGTATTAAGTAAAACTCAATATAAATGGTTTCATACATGTAATGGGAAAAACGACACATTTTGACCAGTGTCATGCTGGGCGAAAATGCATAGTTTAACAAAAAGCCCCTCTAAGTGCTCAGAAATCAAAACAGCTTTTTGAGGTCACACTTTTCTGAGGTCCATCCAAACAAGACAATGGAAAACACAGAGCAATGAAGATTTCCTCTTTACAGCCGATGTCGTGATTATGTCACAACACGGACCGCATTTATCTTGGTCTTCTGAGGCACTGGTACTTCAGTGTTGATCTCACTTTTCATTTTTAAGGAAAAACTGCCTTGGAAAAACTGCCTTGCGTTTGCTGTTTTTACAAGGAAAAACTGCCATGCTTTGCCATTTTAACAAAGAAGAACTGCCTTGCGTTTGCTATTTTAACAGAAGTTGCCTTGCGTTTGCTATTTTAACAAGGAAAACTGCCTTGGGTTTGTTATTTTTACAAGAAAAAACTGCCCTCTTACATGGATTTTATGATACAAGAATGAATGTATGATGCCTGACCAGCATTTCTTCATAAAATGTATTGTTTTAGAATTGTTTGGTTATCAAGTAAAGTTATTTTGCAGCATCATTGTTTTCTCTTACCAGAGACAGGAAGGAAATGCCCACAACTTTGTGATGTAACATCACAGTCTTTAGATAAGTTGCCCTGGCAGGGCCCAATTTCATGGCTGTGCTTACCGTAAGCAAAGAATCTGGGCTTACGGAAGCAGGGAACTCTGCGCTTGCATCAAGCGTATTTCACAGGTTAGAAGGGATTTTCTGCTTGTGCGCTTGCGTAGTCCACGTTACTAGGCATTCTACGCTTACATGGCTAGCATAGAAATTCGGTGGTAAGCGGAGAATGGTGATTGCAAGCGCAGAATTCGGCGGTAAGCAGAGCCATGAAATTGGGCCGTGATCACCAGACCAAAATAAACAAAGGTCATACTTGTAGGAGAATGTAGCTTACAAAAAATGTGTTAATTACTACACCGTAGAAAAGTGTATTATGCAGAAAATGTACAGTCTATTTGTTTGATATGTGATGTCATCAAAATTTAGGATTTTGACAAAAACTTCTCAAACATAGTGTCACTTTACAACATTAATGTGAGGTTGGAGACTTGACTTGTTAAACAATTTTCCCAATTTTCATATTTGAAAAATTAGTTGATTGCAAATCTGAATTTGACCCTTGTTCGTGAAATTTTTCACAGTTTGTTTGGATTGTGTATTTCTTGACAACTGGAGGATGGGGGGTTATTTTACTCCCCCCCCCCCAAAGAAAGAATGAGAACACAAATTTCAAAAACAAAAGTAATTTCCCATACTGTTCTCAATAAATTAGATGTTTACAAATGGCCTTGTGAGAAATCTGAGGATCGTTAGGCACTGCCAAGTCAAAGTACATTGACTGACTGAGATCCACACATCGATGAGTTTTGACATTAGAGGAAAAATATAAATTCTAATCAAGCTTTCGTTCTTCTTTAGTTCTTGGTGAGTGCAAACAGGTGGAAGAAATATTATTCATACGTGTGTGGACTCTCTACATCATTCAAACAACAACAACAATGTACTGACGAGTTGAGACCATTCTGCGTAGTTCCGTAGATCGAGAACTCGGTCATTTTTTGCACCTGCTGATGAGTGAATGAGATTCTTTAATAAAAGCAAGGGTTCTTTTGTCCTAAAACTTGCCACGACAACGCGATACGTGATCAATCAGAACAAAAGGTTCTTTTAATTTTGGCGATAAATGCCAAAACCAAAGTGTCAAAATAATAAAATTTTACACCTTTGAATTTCTGATTTGTGTTTTCTTGTGCGGCTGCTCCTGCCTCAATAGTTGTGCACCTTGATCACATCCTGGTTGGACGATAGGATTCTTAACTCTTTCAGTGCAAAGGTCATACATATAAGATCTATTTTAAGTATTCCGAAAGTGCCGTTACAGTACATGTACGATCTTTTTTATGTACTCAAAAAGTGTCATCAATCGTACATGTACTACCCATAATATCCATGTTATCACGAAAGGACAGTATCACTCAAGAAATACTATTGACTTTGGGAAGGACCAAGGCAACACAAATCAGCAAGATACATTTGGTTTGGTGGTAATTTTTTTATTCTTTTCTTAAATACAGAGTTTCAAAAAACCTCAAAGCTGGACATTTTGGGATCAAAATGTTTTTAAAAAGCAGGCACTGAAAGAGTGTAAATATGCGAATGGGAAGTGTTTTTGATGTCACAACTCTGTTTTTGCTGTGAATGTTTCGCAAGAGTTGGTGACGTCAAAATTCGCTTCGTATTCGCATTCGCTAACTGGGGTTAATTGGTATGTCTCTACAGATCTTCAAAAGCTAGCATCTACATGTAAGACTAATCTCATTTGATTCTGCTTACATTCAGTCCAATACTCTTGTCATCTCCACATGAAATTCTTTGAAATCTTTTGTCTCAAATTTTTCTTTCACTTCGCTAAACGCCTCGGAATAGGCAACTAGAAAGATGGTGCTGATATGCCCGATGATTGATTGCTTGATTGGGAGGCAACCTTTGGAATTTCCACATTCTTGGTTGAGTTCTTGTATTCACAAAGACTTATATGACATCCCAATTTTTCATTTACCACTTTTTGTTGCCAAGGAATGAATTTAAAAGCAATAAAAAGTCTATTAATCGTGTTTTTCTCATACAGTGATTTGTGTTCAGCCATGTTACATGTAGTACTGTACACGCAAGACTTGCACAGTCTACCCAGATCTGATATATGGAGACTTTTTCTTTGTAATAAAAAATTACCTTGTCCCTGACATCCATACAAAAATTCAAGGCTGCACATATTAAAAATGATACTATGTACAGGTACATGTACATAATACAGGTACCTCGACATGATTTGTAAATGTTTCTACATGTACTACTGTACATGTACTGTGATGCCTTGTTAGTTGAACATGTATGCTGTATAAATTTGTATTAACCTTGAGGACTCAATATCATACTAGTGATTTGAGGACTCAAAAACAAAACTGAGGAATACACACCACAGTTGCCTAATTGACGGTAAATCTGAATGATAAACTCTGCCTTTTGTGACTCGGAAATCAACACTGGGGCTTGAGGATTGAGGACTTGGGTACAAATCTGAGGAGCACACTTCACAAATATGCCTCAGTGAGGTTGAGTTATGCAGGCATGCAACTCTTCAGTGGATCCGCGGATTTCCGCGTTTTATAAAATATAAATTCTGCTGTTAGGTTGAGTTATTGGAAATACATGTATGCCTCAGTGAGGTTGAATTATGGGAAATACATGTACAATGTATGCCTCAGTGAGGTTGAGTTATGGGAAATATGCCTCAGGAGGTTGAGTTGTGAGAAATTTACCTCAGTGAGTTTGAGTTATGGGAAATACATATATGCCTCAGTGAGTTTGATATGCCTCGATGAGATTGAGTTACAATGTATGGGAAATATGCCTCAGTGAGGTTGAGTTATGGGAAATATGCCTCATTGAGGTTGAGTTTTAAATTAGAAATATGCCTCAGTGAGGTTGAGTTCGAAATGGGAATTATGCCTAAGTGAGTTTGAGTTATGGGAAATATGAGCTCCCATGTCAGTCCCCAGGGTAAATCAATCCTCATGTTGACACAAATTCTCAGGTCTATAGAAAGGATCCCCTCTTCAATTTCAGTATTTATTCTTTTTCAGTATCAAAACCTTCCGATGAGGGTTACAACTTGACACAAATGGCTAATTTTGAACATGTCTATAAATGCCCTTGCTTGCTGTTTTGACTTGAGGAAAATAAAGGCGGGGAAAAAAGCATTCCTTTCTAGTGATCGCATTCGGATCGTACATGTATCTGGTTGCTTGTTTGATTGACGTCATAAATAGTCAACTTCAACAATGACAGAATGTACCGTTTTATGGGTACCAGCATCTGAACTGTGCATTCATTTTTCTGAGATCTTTTCACGGTGTTTCCGTAAACACACCAAAATAGATTAATTTGTTGACAAGTAAAAGGGACGTGGGTTGCCTTTCTTTTCTTATTTGAATAGCTGATATTTGAATGCGTTGAGTAAGTGTTGATTTCAACAAGTTATGAACAACAAATAACAAGTACTTGTTGTCGTGGGTGTTGCTGAAGGACGTTAAGTGTTACTCCGCAAATTGTTGTCGGCAAAACTGATTTGAAAAACTGATTTGAGAAGTTTGATTGTGGCTGGGCCAATTGTAGGATTCTGTTTTGAAAAGGTTGATTTCGGAACAGGAATGGAAAAACATAACTTGAAAATCATTTCTTTTCGTTCATATTCAAAGAGTCATTTTGAACGGTTTAACGAGGTAGATTGCACCTTTTATTTTTACCAGCCGAGCAAGTTAAGGCGCTTCACAGTATAAATAATAATAATAACTAGTTCTTATATAGTGCATTTAACGTATCAATGCACTTTACTTTAGTGCACTGGTCATTGGGCCAATAACATTCCTTTAATCTTTCTCAGCTCCCTGAATAGAATATTGAAAAATTAAAACAAGCAGATGAGTCAATTCTAACAAATTTATCTTGAGTAATGACTCAAAAGTATCTAGAGGATTCCGCATAAAGTTGCTCAAAGGCTGCTCCAAAGTTGTGCTGCAGATTGACAAAACAATCTGTCACCATAGAATGTGGTGGAGGCTTGAGTTGTAGGTAAAAGACAAAGTCTTAGGCTGTTCACCATCTTCATCTTATCCAACCTCAATTTTCATTTTCTTTAATTCCTTACAGGATGACACTTTCAAGTTGGAATTCCACATCAAAGTCCCTTCCGCTTTTTCACCATTATGTGCTCGACATGTAAGATAAGGAATTAATGGTCACGGACCAATCAGAAGCGTAATGTCATCTTCCGACCATAGAGGGCGCCACAGGAGTGTCGAACAGCACTCAACCGTGTCTACAACCACCAATAGCGAGCGGTCGCTTCCAAACGACAATGTTGGAGAAGACGGCACACTGCCCGTGAAGCGGTTAACTGCGTACGAGAAACTCACCGAAGATCTGAGCAATGATCCCCGAGCGCTCAAGGAGATTACACTCGGGAAGAGGATTGCTTTCTACCGCATTCGGGGTGAACTGGGTAGCGGGAACTTCTCTCAGGTCAAGATGGGTATACATGCTTTAACCAAAGGTGAGATTAGGTCAAAGGTGACAACAGATTTGACCTTCATACTAGCAGATACAAGAAAAGATACAATTTTGCATCCGTCACATTAGCAGTTTTTACGTTGGTTGGAAATTTCTTAAGAACCTGAAACCAGCCAAAAAGGATTTTAACAAGTGAATGAACATGCAGGCATTTACTGAAAATATTCATTCATTGTTTTTTTGTTCTGATATCTGTTCACATCGATTCCAGTATATTCACACTCACATGTTGAAACATTCTTGGATGGTTTCACGTACTTGGAAAACAAAAAGTTACAACCATTAGAAAAACTGCTTTCATGGTGTTTGAAAGTGGTGCACTTTATTGAGTTTTAGTCAGATACCGTTTCAGACATACCTCTATAGATTATAAAGCATGCAACATTACACAATAGCCCCCGGAAAAGTGAGTTTTCAAGCATGAATTCCAGTACACGAATATGAATACGTCAACCAACATGAACAACCCAACCGAAAGAGGATTATGTTCTCAAAACTGTTCTGCGACAGGTAAATGTTCATCGTAAATTCAGTTTGGAAACGTTTTGCGTAACAAGACGTCATCTTACATCAAGTGGTTTAGGGCAATGAGACAGCCTGTTAAAGGTCTCAACCAGTTTGATCTGAGAAGACAACAAAAAACCGCCACTAGATATCAGCTTATGGAACACCACACTTCTTTATCGTGTCAACAGGCATACAATTGCTACACCCGAACAAATTCTGGCCATGACGCAGAAAATGTCACAAGTCAAATAATGATGCTATTGAACGAGTGCTATTGAACGAGTCATACTGCCCTACTTCAACGTATACAGAACTCTGCAGTCCGTTTGGTCATGAGAGCAAAGTGTAGTGAAATTGTCAGCACCGATTCTGCACTCTTCACACTGGCTCCCCATTGTCAAACGAATTCAATTCAAAGCAAGAAATGACCTCCCACGTAATAGTCGTCATCTCGCAAAAGGTTGTGAACATCATTCATCAACCTTAGATCAACATCCAATATTCACCTTCAACTATCCCTCGGCCCACACACAAACAACTGCCGTGGTCAACGAGCATGCCTATTGGCTGCCTGAGCACTCTGAAACAAACTCCCTCTGCACATCCGAGACTCGCCCTCCATCAACTTCATTTATCAACAATCAAGAGCGCTTTAAAATGCCTGTAAAAAGCTGTAAATAAATGTAAAAAACATTATTATTATTATTATTAATGTTTCCAACAAATTCAACACTATTTTTGAATATTTGTGTAACACTGCTACAAACTATGGCAATCTGTTTTCGATTTGCAGTTATGGCTTTCCATACTTTTCCAACCC
>JAUELU010000013.1:11078328-11090550 GCA_032357145.1 Evasterias troschelii
ACCAATGAGCGTGCTTGATACGTTTGCCCATCCCAGCGCCTTTGGTTTTAAGGCAAGGCGCTGGGGACGAGCGAAAGCTGTACCTACCTGTGCGTCTGCCATATCCCACTCGTCATCACATATGGTTCCCCATTCTCCGTTATGCATGATCTCGACCCTACCCTGGTTGAACGACTCACCATCCACCAAGCGAACAATTCCTTTGAACATAATTCACAAAATAACAATTTTGAAAACAAAGTTTTCTTTTTAACAGCTTACCTTGCTCTTTATCTTCAGTTTCAAACGATGTGGGTCAGTACCTTCTTTCTCCTCATAATCATTACCATTGAAGGTAGTAATTCACATGCAGGGACCAAACAAATATAAGGCTACTTTCTAGCCCTTCCGGCTCCATTGATTACTTCAATCTAAATTGTTCCCTCAGCGGTACTAGTAAACGAAACCTGCTCAGTAGCCCGAACATCTGTCGTCATAATTCGTGCCAGGTACCGGCCTTAAGAACCTGCTAGTTGTCTGTCATATGTACCTTTGAGCTTGCATGCCATGTATATACACACAAACACACACATGACTGTGTCTGGTAATTATGCGTTATTACATTAATGTTTATCCAACAAAACCATTGAGTTTGTAAGACCAGTGCCTGCCTTTTTCCTAAAAACACAGAGACCAGTCTGCCTGCTAAAGGCACTGTGCCACGGATGCACTGTGTTGCTTTTGATGTCACAGCAGTGTTTATGTAGTGTCGTCAACGAAAAATATATATCAAATCTACAAGTGGGAAAGAAGACTGTTTGGATTAAAAACAAAATGGCTGACGTAATACTAACCTCTATCCAGGCACACAACTCCTGCGTCCTCACTGTGTCCACAGTCATGGATTCCGATTGTAGGATGCGAGCACGACATCAATGTGGCTTCCTCCCCACTACACGCCATGTTATCAAGCCATATGTCTCCCGTTCCGGCACCGAAGCTGGCGACACGCTCAGCCCCGCTGGTGTAACCGAGTTGACGGCAGGCTACTTGTGCGTCACTGGTGTCCCAGCCGTCATCACACACCGTGCCCCATCGGCCGTTGTGGAAGATCTCGACACGACCCTCGTTAGGTAACGTTCCCCCAACTAGCCGGATAGTATCTGAAAGCATACAGATTGAATATACTTCATCCGCCTACCATGATCTCCTTTTTAAACCCAACAGCCAAATGTTTTGCTACAAGATCAGAGTCATGTTTTAGCACTGGTATCTGCGGCTACTTGCAGTGTGGATCGAGATTCTGTCCCCCGGAGATTCTGTCCAAACGTAAGGCGACTTCTGTACAAATTTCTTCTAATGAATGTACTCAAAAGCCCGTGGAAACATTGCTCTCGATCTCCATCTTTGCCAGGGAATTCTATCCTTCTCAAACAACAATATGAAAGCTGAATTAAACGACCAACAACTTACCAGTGACGCCATTGCACACAACGCCAGCATCCTCGCCGTGATTGCAGTTGTGCATCCCGATCCCACTGTGTGAGCACCCCACGAGTGTTGTATCACTCCCGGTACACGCAACATCATCCAGGAGTATCTGACCGTTTCCCCGGCCGAAGCGAGCCCCGGTTGTAGCCTCCAGGGCCTCGTTGAACCCAAGCTGACGGCACGCGACGCTAGCGTCAACCAGGTCCCAGCTGTCGTCGCAGACCGTCCCCCAGTAACCATTGGCGAAGATCTCCACCCGTCCTTCGTTCGGCATGGAGCCACCAACCAATCGAACTGGTAAAGCAAAGAAACCATTGTTTAGTTCGAGAGTATATTCGCCGCATCAAGGGTTTCGCTATGGCTACATTACAGAACATTATTATACCCATGTTTCAACACTGTAGGCAACGGTCACAGCCGTAGCCAAAGACAATCATTGCCTGTCCATATAAATGGTAAAGTAGTCAAAACAGAAATACAAGTACAACCAGAAGAGGAAGGTTAGTTTCTGGTTGCATGCGCCCCCATTGCTAACCTCTGAAAAGAGGGTCCTGCGCTTCTTCTTAGTATTGCAACCCTTGTTCTTATACTAATATTTGACACGACTTGAATGATCTTAATTATTATAGACTTTATGCATTGACGTAATCCCACCGCCATCTTAGTGGTAAAACGATGATTGAAACGCACAAAGTTGTACGCGCAGCGCACAAGGGGAAAGGCCAAATGAGCATGTGCCTCTTGACCTCTACAAGAGGGCGCTCGACTCAAATGACGTCATACGCATCAGATTTATTAAGAGGTAGTCATGTGAAAATTTACCAGCAACTCCGCAACGGACCCCGGCGTCCTCTTGGTGCCCGCAGTTGTGAGCCCCCAGCCCGCTGTGTCGACACTTCAATACGGTCTCTTCATCTCCATCACACGCTACATCGTCAAGGAGTATCTCCAGACCGTCTCCTTGACCGAAGGCTGCTTGTCCAAAAGACTCTGCCGTCCCATCGAAGCCCAGCTCCCGACAGATGACGCTAGCATCGTCATCGTCCCAATCGTCGTCACACACCGTGCCCCAGGCGCCGTCAGAGAAGAGCTCCACGCGGCCCTCGTTGAAGGTAGAGCCCCCAACCAGACGAACTGTACACCCATAGATTTGAAGACAACATTATTTACAAAAGCTAAACAAGTAGACACTATTGCTTGGCAAGTGTGTATATGGCTTGTATAATTGTACCCACCCATCTTTCACGTATACAACATATGTCGCGCATTCTTGTGACCTTAAATAGCAGTCTCTCAGTCGAGAGAGTGCTGATTATTTGTTGTTAAGATTTTGTTATGTGTTTGAAATAACTGAAATAGTACATTTTTACTTCTTGCGGAGTCGGGGCTTATGTCATGGCCCTGCTTACATAAACAAATAATATGCTTACAGAGCCATATAAGTGCATGACTCTATGGGCCGTGTAAATTGTGCCATAATAACATAAATGTAGTACGAACCTAACGGAAGACACACGACCCCAGCGTCCTCGCTGTGATCACAGTTATTGTTCCTGTTCTGCTCGCACATGCTCAGACTGCGTTCATGGCCCACACACTCGACGTCGTCCAGGTGTATTGGACCAGCCCCAGTGCCGAAAGTCCCGCCGTCCGTTGCCGTGATGGCATCGGCATAGCCGAGCTGAAGGCATGTCACTTTGGCGTCCTGGAGGTCCCAGTTATCATCACAGACTGTGCCCCATTCTTTATTTAGGTAGATTTCTAGACGTCCCTCGTTGCGTGTCACGCCATCGACAAGACGTAACTCAACTATAAGAAATGTTGTAAAGATTACTTTGATATTAGTTTTTGATATGTATTTGTGATAAACTGTTTTGGAAGAGTTGCTAGCTCTCGAAAGATGCTTTTGGTTACTATCAATGTTTCAACTGCCGAAATTTGTTTACTGCTCAAATTTAAACTTTAATGTTTGTGGGCGTTGTGTAAGGTGTGCCGCGTACTGAAGCTGCTCGCTGCTGTGTCGATCGGTGACTGTTTTATGTTCCGAAAACCCTATATTCTGACAACCCTATTATGTAACCGAGGGTGTTAGGGTTATGGTTAGGTTTAGGGTTAGGGATAGGGTCAGGATCAGGATTGGGGTCAGGGTTAGGGTCAAGTTTGGGGTTAGGGTCAAGTTTGGGGTTAGGGTCAAGTTTGGGGTTAGGGTCAAGTTTGGGGTAGGGTCAGGCTTAGGGTTTAGGGTCAGGGTAAGGGTAAGGTTTAGTATTAGGAAAGGAATGTCGGAACTTACGAGTGTCGGAACATACAGTTTGCGGAACATAGGTAAACCGCTATGTCGACTTACAATCAAATCCCGGTCATTGTGCTTGATGTCCGGAAACAATACCGGTGTTATTGTTGTCCCCCGATGTGTGTGTGTCCGCTATACGGTAAATTATTACACGGGCTGAAGGAAGTCGATTGAAAACAGGATGTTGTCAGACGTAATCTACAAAATTCGCCGAAGGGAAAGAATATCCGGATGGACAGAATCTTCTGCCACACCGGCCACTCAATAATGCAAACAATAACAATTATGAAAAGAAAACACATTCTACATGCTCAATGCTGATTTGTTTTCACCGAACAATGACTGCAAGCCATGTCGTAGTAACGGCATTCATTTTGAATATGTGAAACTAAACGGTACCTGGAGAACTGCAAACAACACCGGCGTCCTCGTTGTGGCCACAGCTGTGTTGCCCAATACCGGCATGATCGCACGCCATCAGTGTGGACTCGCTCCCGGTGCACCCCAAACTTGAGAGAAACACCGGGTCCAACCCAGAACCGAAGTGGGCCTGGGTAGGGGCTGTCTGGGCACCAGTGAAGCCGAGCTGGCGGCAGGCGACCGTTGCGTCGGTGATGTCCCATGAATCGTCACACACCGTCCCCCATACGCCGTTGTAGAACAACTCCACGCGGCCTTCTCTGTTGTTGTTGCCACCACTTAGCCTAATAGATGCTAGAAACATAAAAAGAAAACTGGATGCAGTTTACTGATGAATAAACCTTAGATAAAATGAACAGGCCCTTAGAGAATGATGTTACAAGTTTGAGATTTAGTGCCTACATGAAACAAGCAGGAACCTCCAAAGAATCTGTGGTATAACAAAACAACTGAACGCTCTGGTTTTGTACACCCTCCAGGGGTCTCGTCTTAGATGCCATTTACACCCTCGGTGTACAAAATACCATGGACCCAATTACATGTATGGGAAGGAGTTGGTGTCCGTACCTTGCGCTTCGCATATGACGCCAGCGTCCTCTATGTGCATACAGTTATGCGTTCCAACGGGCAAATGGCTGCAATTCATGAGTGTATCCTCCGTTCCCAGGCACCCTACGTCGTCAAGGAAAATACCCATCGTGCCGGAGCCGAAGCGGGCATTCTGCGTGGCCTCTTGTGCCTCTCCAAGTCCCAGCTGACGGCAGACGACCGCGGCGTCTTGGATGGACCATCCGTCGTCGCACACCGTGCCCCACTCTCCCGCGTAATACACTTCCACCCTGCCTTCGCTGGGCAGGTTGCCGTCAACTAGACGAACTGTAAAAAAAAAAAAAAAACGAAATCCATTAAGTTTTAGCTGACGTCATTATTTTGATCTTTGCTAAATTTGCCAGTGAGGAAACTTCTACAACTCTTTGCATCTCTACTGTGATTCAGAAGAATTTCAGTTGCTTTTGCGCGCCATATTACCCAATGCTCAGTGCTATTTTAAGCGAATCAATCACATTAGATATTTTTTGTAATACATGCCTGTTGTATCCATGCATTGACAACATTCTTTATACAACAGCCGTTGGCGCTTCATACATTATATGTAAAGGTCAGATGTCAAGGGAATAAATTAGGAGTTTCATCAGGTAAACAGAATGCAGTTGTTCCATGTTGTTCATCATTGCATCAGTAACCTTCATGGTTAGAACATGCTCAGCGCCTCGAAATACGTTTAGTCATAGATAGATGGCGCTTTACAATTAGTGTAATATTATTATCAACTAATGAATAAGGAATGAAGAGGGAAGTATGGGGGACAACATACAGACAGCTCTATCAGAACCTACCGTTAACATCACATATGACTCCTGCATCCTCCCCGTGGTTGCAGTTGTGATTCCCCAGTCCAGCCTGCTGGCACTCGAACAAGTTCTGCTCCCACCCGAGACACCCGATATCGTCCAACAGGATTTCCCCGGAACCGGAGCCGAACCGAGCGCTCCTGACGGCAGCCGTGGCGCCGTAGTAGCCGAGCTGTCGGCACACCACGTCCGCGTCGTCTTTGTCCCACTGGTCGTCACACACCGTGCCCCAGACACCCTCGTGGTAAAGCTCTACGCGACCCATGTTCGGCCGGTCACCGCCAACAAGTCGTACTGCCAAGACAAAACATATAATATACATTAATGGTACAGTAAAAGTTAGTTTAATATTGGACAATCGACATTCACATAGGTTTGTACAGCAAATGTCCACTTTCTATTTGGATATTGGACACTCACGTATGAGCTGCGAATGCCTACTAATTTGACAGTGGACATTCATATAGGTTTGTACATATTAGCCAATATAGGAAGTTAAAGGGAATGCCATACTCTATAAGTGAAAATCATGTAAACTTTTGTATGAAGATTTAGTTGAGAATAACTAGAGATAATGTAAACTTCCGACGTTTCACGCAGTGTGTGTGTGACGTTTTTCTTTTTTTAATTTTTCGCCAGGCAAATTGTGTTGACATCAGTTTTTTATACTTTAGGCCCCATGTAAACTTGATTTCAAGTCTGAAATCGCGGTTATTTCTCTGGCGGCTAGGATGGTAGACTAAAAAAACCACGAACACACTACTATACCAATTCTATTTACCATGGAGCTGGCAAACCACCCCTGCGTCCTCCGCATGGCCGCAGTTATGACTGTATCGATCTACGTAGTCGCACTTCATCAGGGATGGCTCCGTCCCGTCACAGTGTACGTCGTCCAGGTAGATGTCCCCGCTCCCTTGGCCAAAGTGCGCTTCTGAAGTTGCTGCCACAGCACCCGGGAACCCCAGCATTCGGCAGGCGACCTGTGCCTCGTTCATACCCCAGTAGTCGTCACACACCGTACCCCAGGTCCCGCCGTTAATATTGATCTCCAGTCGGCCCTCGTTTTCTGTGTTTCCTCCTTGAAGGCGCACCTGGACCGCTGAATCTAAATTGTAAAAAATATAAAATATAAAACAATATTTTTTTAAACCAAAATTTGAACTCCATCGTCACATATCCAGGACCATAACGGTGCAAGAAAAACTGGAAGAACAACAAATACATGGGATAAACAAACATGCTGCAAACTATTGTTGAGTTTACTGCTGACGAGGTGGACTTGAAATCAAGTCATTACTTATGTGTAGCTTTGCCTCTAGTTCCTTGCGAAGAGACAAAATGCACAACCGCGCCCTCTTTTGGCAATGGAGCGTCAGGCTGACACCTTTTTATTTAATAACGGCTTCGCCAGTGGCTATGGCCAGACCGATAGAAAATGCCCTCAACGTTGTCGCTACAACCAACAGCCATAGCCGTAGCTGCAGTTGCTTGCCGGTATATGGCATGTGACGGTGACATTGGTGATCGTGCGTTAGAGAGCTGTTGTTAGGGGTTGTTACAGCACAGATAAACGACCTGATTTTAAGTCTAGTGAAGAAGTTAACTTTAAAATCTCATTCCAGATGGGGGTTAATTACAGGTCAATGACTTACCTGCTTGTGTCAGACAGACAACACCCACATCCTCGTAATGTCCACAGTTATGCTGACCGACCCCATTATGTGGGCAGTCCATCAGCGAGGCCTCTTGCCCGTTACACGACAAGTCATCAAGTAGGACCGGACCACTCCCGGAGCCGTACCGGACCAGGGCAGAGCTCGCCCCGGGGAACCCCACGGCTCGGCACACCACCTCGGCGTCCTTTATGTCCCACATGTCATCACACACCGTGCCCCACACACCGTTGATGAACACTTCCACCCGACCAGAGAACGGGTTGGGACCATTAACGAGCCTTACATTGCCAGCTTTCCCTATAGTAAATAATATAATTTGGAGAAAACTATGGCGTCCCATTAGCTCTAACTAGTTTTGTTTTTTACTTGCACTTATTTACCAAACACAACTTTCCACCTTTTTTCACGCGCACTTGGTCTTCACCTCAGCTTTTACATCCAGAGATGTAGATGTAGATGGTCAACATTTAACCCCCCTCGACGTCCCCACTGAATGAGTCAATAATACATTACACACATAAATAGGGCTATATTTTGGTTTATCTATTATTGCCCCCCCCCCCTTTCAATTAATTTGATGTATATTTATTATAATTCCAACTTTTAAAAATATTTATGTTTGTTCTTTATTGTGTGTGTGGGGGGGGGGGGGGTCCACCTGCATTTACACCACACTTGTCTTACCGTCGGATGTTGTTGAAGTTGAAGGTTGTGCACATTTAACGCCAGCATCCTCCGAATGCCCACAGTTGTGCTGTTGAACCCCGGCGTGCGGACAGAGGAATATGGAACTCTCTGCCCCACTGCATCCGAGATCGTCCAGCTGTATCGGACCATAGCCCGACCCGTATTGGGCGTTGGTGGGCGCGGTCATGGCTGCACCGTACCCCAGTTCGCGGCAAACTACGGCGGCCTCGTTCAGGTCCCATGTGTCGTCGCAGACGGTGCCCCACTGACCGTTGGCGTACACTTCCACACGGCCCTCGTAGATAGACGGTCCATCTCGTAATCGTACTACATCTTAAGCCACACAAGGGAGAAAATAATAGTATAATCCTTTATAATGAGCGCGTATAACCATATAATTAATTTTGCACTCCAGCACAAAACCAAACCAAAACAAAACACCGTCTAGTTCTAATGAACGTTTTTAGAAAATTTTTGTTTTAAAGTTAAGCATGAGTCAATATCTAACTTCTGGGACAAGAGTCTCTCTCTTTATTTTTTTACTATTATTATTATTATTATTCTTTCTTTCCCTAAAACCATAGTATTGACTTAACATGTGACTTTTCTCAGTGTCATATGCCTTGCTCCATACGATTTCTTTTACTAAAAACAAATGATATTTGTTTCGACATGTTGTGTTGTTAGACATTCATTCATGAATTTATCCAAATTTTCACAGATTTGTGGAAATTTAGATTTCGGGTGAGAGTGTGTGAAATAGTTGAATTTACGTACCGTTGCTCGAACCACCAGCCGACCCTCCGTCATCTCGACGCTGCCTGACGTGACCGAGACCCCTCGCCAAAACAATCTCGGGTGAACTCAGGAAAATCACCCACCAAAAGGCGACTGGCAGCATGACGACCATGGTTCTTGACCGGGGGATTCGCACCAAAGAACCCATAGCCAAGCCCGAGAAATTTCGCTCTGACTGGATGAGAATGTGATAGGCCAAACTCGAAGAAAAGGACGTGATAACTATACGATTTTAAATTCTGTCTTGTACATGAACGTCTGCGAGGAAGTCTATTTAGTAATGATTGTTCATTTGTCCAAACACTTCCACTTTTAAACACTTCTTGGAAATGACACTTTAAACAACTTGTAGACAAAGCTACAGTTTCTTCCCAAACCTCACAACAAAAGAAAAGTCGAATCAGAAATTCGTTAAAACTCTACTTCGAAACAGGATCCGCGTGTGTCGCACAGACCAATTTCGTCAAGACACAACACGGAACTGAGTTAAGGTCATCACCATGACGACACATTCGTGTGTTAGATACTATTGGTGTCAAATCGTTCACCCCCGTGTCTTCGTTTTTCAAAGTCACTTGAAACAAAAGGTCTCAAAAGGGGATTCCCCTTTTACCTCCCCCCTGCATAGAGGTTATACGTGCCAGCAGCAGTGCCATTTCATTCGCAACCTAAGTACAAGCGCATTTTTGTTGTCTCAAATATTTGTGTACTTGACCTCTGTGCTTTTACAACTTAAAGGCACTGGACACTTTTGGTAATTACTCAAAATAATTGTTAGCATCAAAACTTACTTGGTAACGAGCAATGGAGAGCTGTTGATAGTATAACATATTGTGAGAAACGGCTCCCTCTGAAGTAATGTAGTTTTTGAGAAAGAGGTAATTTCTCACTCAATTTAATAACAAAAGACTTCTTGCTGAAGCTTTTATTATGCATCTGAAAGCACACAAAGTAATGCAACAAGGGTGTTTTTTCTTTCATTATTCTTTTGCAAATTCGATGACCAATTGAGCCCAAATTTTCACAGGTTTGTTATTTTATACATAATGTTGGGATAGACCAAGTGAGAATACTGGTTTTCGACAATTAACAAAGGTGTCCAGTGCCCTTTAAAGGGACAGTGCTTCATTGTTGACGGATTGAAATTAGGTCGTCTCTGGAATTTCCTCGCCGGTCTTTTTGCAAAACTCGATAAGCAGTGTATCTTCTGCTCATGTATGGACTGATGGGCACCTTTACCCTCGTTTTCGTATTAGAGACTGCTAGACCATGTCAACTTTGTGTGCACAAAGGGTGACCCTGTACACTCCAGGGCCTTTCTGATAGGCAAGATACTACCTGGTCGTACGGACAATGTTCAATTGTTTGTGTTATTATTTCCACATAAATTGTAGAGTTATAAAACGTAACTGCCAAATGAGATGTGCCCCCTTCTTCATCGAAAGGATAACAATTAGACAATCCAATTAAATATCAGATATTCAGTTTTAATGTTTTAATTCTTCCGTTGAGCTGTGTACAAATCGTGCCTGCAATGAAGGCCAGTCTCTGTGGCTCTTTTGTAAACATGTTAGTACCTTTAATCTATAGTTGTGATAGGTGCACTGTATAAATCAGTGCTTTTTATTTAAATTATGATTTATTTAAAATTTTCGGACATATGTATGTACATTTAAAATGATCAAGGTCAATACAAAAGTAAAAAGAAACCTGTGGTCATAGATAAGACAAAATCATGCACCAAGCCTCGTGAACAAATTGTAAATCCACAACTTTTCAACTATTTTCTGTAAACCAAAGATTTGAAGGGGGTAGCCTACGGCTTTGAGGAATTGTTGAAAATAGTCCAATTATAGGTCTACATTATGCTCTGACCAGGGGCAGTTCGGGTACAGTTTACCCATACTAAGTGGTCCTTTCTCTGTGGTTTTCCTAAGGTAATCGGCAAATCTTGCTCGCAGAAGTGTATAGACTTTTGTTTGTCGCGGTGACAGCGTATACAACGGCTCTCTCGCAGCTATACACTCTCGCGAGACTGCTGCTCCGCACGAGACTATACTGCTTTCGCAACCATGGCCCCATGGTTTGCAGTAATTGGCAGTAACCAAGAGCAAGCTATATCGCGAGAGCAGTTAAATCGCGCAAGGGCATACACCGCAAGAACACATCGAGCGACATATATACAAGTCTAGGAGCCAAGACACTCAGAGTCTGACCAGTTCACTCGACGAGCACAGGAGTTTTTTTCATCTAAATTCAATGGGTAAACTAGCTACGGAAGCGTTACTGAAATAAAGTTACAAATTGTGATTAATGTATCATATATTAGTACATGACTTGCATCGTATGAGATATGCCTCATAAATATGACTTGTGTACTATGTCATTGACTTGTATTGGCACAAGTCATAATTACGATCCATGCTAATTCAAAATTATGAGATTTAAGTCACAGTCATAATTCAGTATGAGATAAGTCATACTTATGACTTATAATTATGACTTTAGTAATGACCCTTAAACGCTTCCGCACCAAACTTCCCAAAACCTTCCACAAATTACAAGTTTGCTGTAAAACTTGTCTTCATGGGTACTAATTAGTTGTTTACAAAACATGTATTTGTTTTCAATCTCAACAAATTTGTGCACACCTTTGAAAAGAAAGTCACTTGGTTTTGCTGAGAATGATTTTAGTGTCCTTTTTGTTTACATGTAAAACAGAGCGAAATGGGGGTGGGGTCTTTATTGGTATAAAAGTGGTCATGGTGGAAAAATTCAATTGAAATATTTTTGTTAGAAATGCTTCAGTTGTTTTGAAAAATGAGTCAGACAATTAGTTTTGATCTCACATCGAAGTACACTAAGCCTGATGTTTGAAAACACTAGTGTGAAAGCAAATGTTCCCTTTTCACGATTTTCTCGCGATTTCAATGACCAATTGATCTTAAACTTTGACAGGTCTGTGTCGTGTTCGCTTGCATCATTGCGGATACACCGTTCTTTGACAATCCACTGGTGTCCGCGTGCTTTAAAGGCAAAGTATTGGGCCTATACCTTTGGTTTTTGGAACCGTTCGATTGTTGTTATCCTACATATTAAAATGTAGATATAATACATGTATATAATACAATAAAACTCACTTCAAAAGGTATAAAAGCGAATCACATAATCTGATACATATGTCATGCTGAAACAAATCTCAGATTGAAATGTTTTTGAGTCCCTCTCTCTAAAACCACATTCCTTTCCAGAAAATAATTGTTTCTCAAAATGATAAACATTATCAACAGCCGCAGTGATAGCTTCTGATCAAGAAAGTTTTTATGATCTTTAATTTTTTGAGTTATTACCAAAGTATACCCCCTTTAAAACACTGAACACGTTTTGTAATTGTCAAAGACCAGTATTCTCACTTGGTGTATCCCAACATATGCATAAAACAACAAGCCTGTGAAAATTTGGG
>JAUELU010000013.1:11174166-11194242 GCA_032357145.1 Evasterias troschelii
GGATTCGAACCCACACTCTGCTGCTAGCAACACCAGAGATTGGGTCCTGTGAACTAGACCGCTCGGCCACAACATGTCTTATCGCTAGACCACTGAGATTGCCCAGTAGCCAGTTCAGGCAACAAATTATGACAGACAGGAAGCAACAAAATGTTGGTGAATACCTTGACTTTGATTTCTGGAATGAGTAACTCAAGCTCTTTCATTTCTTTCTGGTCATGGAGCGCGTCTTCCTCACTTGACTTCTCTGCGAAAAACACAATGTCAAAACAGAGGAAAATTACTGGAAGCCAATTATAGCAAACCATCATATCTCGCCGATCATATTGGTTATCATGGTCGAGCAATTTATAGTATCAAATTCAAGTTCTTGCGGTTTTGTCATTGGGGTGTGGGTTCGAATCCTAGTCATGACACTTTGCGTCCTTGATCACGTCACTTCACTATAATTGCTTCTCTTCACCAAGGGGTATAAATGGATACCTGTGAGGGTAGAGGTTGATATTGTATTTGAAAAAGCCTTCGGAGTGCCATGGCAGCTCGGGGCTGTATACTCCCCAGGGAGCTGAGAAAGATTACAGAAATGTTATTGGCTCAATGACCAGGGTACTAATGTAAGGCTCAATGACCAGGGTACTAATGCAAAGCGCATTGATATGTTATTGTAAAATGCCTTATATAAGAACTAGTAGGGATATCTTGTTAACATTTTGCAGGGCTGCTGAGCTCATTGCTCATAATAACAGGCAAACTTGATACTACAGACCTTACTTGGTTAATCTTGCAGTTAAGAAACGGTCTTACCTGTTTGATTGTCTGCTTTCTTCTTCAGTGTAGCTATTCTGTTCTTAATCACGACTGTGGATTGCTCGAAGCTCTGCCGGATAACAAAAAGGGGGAGAGACATTGAGAGAAAAGATGATAGACATCTTTGAAGGGTTGGGACACCTAGTTTCCACAAAAATGAGGATTTAGCTAGGATGCATGCTGGGACAAAGGAAAGGGAGTCTTGAGGGTCACAAAACCACAGTGGGGCACACCTTTTGCAATTGTCTTGGTTCCAAGATGCTCTAGTTGTGTAATTAGGAATAGTCATGAAAAAAACATGTCACCACAGGAAGGCGCCATCATTTATGTAAACTGCTATCACCCCACAAACCGCTATCACAGATAGCAATTTAGATAGTGGTTAGGTTCTCAAGACAGTTCGAAACTAAACTCTTGGAACGTCTTAGAACCAATGACCCACGTTTGGACTGGTGTAGTGTTTTCAGTGTGCAAAGCGAATGTACAACAAATTATAAGGGATTAAAAACATTGTATTACAAATGGTAGGAGATTAAGAAAAGGCAAACTCTGACCAATAAAAGGAATGTCAGTCATTCACCAGGGATAGTGTCAGGGGCTAACAATTTAAAGAAAAGGAAGGTCTCCGTAGTGTATGCAGCCTTAGTGATCTATTTGTAGAATATGAGGTCAAAGTTTCACGCGTGATCTTGTTGTACGAGAGCTCGGTTGTTGGCTTGTTTATACCACGTGAATAGAACCCAAGCACAGACGCAAACGTTACACCTGTCTCCTTATCATTTATTGATAACTTCAACGACGTACGTACACAACAGTCTCATTGATTGCTTTTACTGTCGGCATCGCCAGAACGTTAATGAAATTTTAAAAAGGATTTCAAGGTAGGTTTTTTAAGGTTAAATGGTTAACAGGTAAAACGCCCCAACCCTAGCTGTTTAGTTACTTACCTCAATTGCCTTGTCAAACTTCTGGTCGAATGAGTTTGCCAACGCCAAGTTATAGTAACTGGTTGTCGGGAAGTTAAGGATTTCTTTAAATGTACCAAGAAGTATTACTTTGGATCGAGAACTAGGGTTTCAAACCAGGTAAACGCATACCTGCCAACATTGAAACCTCAAAAATAGGAACACCAGTTTTATGAGCTCACAAATCACGACGCCAGAAGTCATGCCTGTAAAGCATATTGCATGTAGACATACAAATTATGTATGTATTTTAAACAATGTACAAAAAACATTGCATCCCGTAAGAAAATCTCTACAGTCGCAAGCAAATGGCACCTTATTTTACTAGAACCTTTGGACTTTTGTTTCATTGCTGTCATTTTGAGATATAGGAATGTTCTGATTTTTTGCGACCTGTAATTTTCAAAAATCTGGACAATTCCAATTAAATCTGAACAGTTGGCAAGTATGTAGATGCTGTTTATTTTGTTTTGGTTTTTGTTAAAAATATGCTCCTTCCCTGAAAAACGGAACACAATTTTTAAAGGTGTTTTTTTTCAACTCAGAAACTTTGATAGTCCCTTGAAAATTGGGACAACAGGGAAGTAAATTGTTGGCATTCCACCATAGCCGCTGTCGGAGCCAATAATTTGGATGAAGCCTTCAGGGTGAAAAGAAAGGATACGTTTCAGCCAGTAATCTACTGTCCGCTTCCAGTTGCTCTTTCTGTCTGGTCAAACACTGGGTGAAGTCCTCTATACTCTGGCCGTACTGACCGGTCTCCAGACCCAACTCCCCGAGCTTCAGGTAAACCTGCGACACCTTGAGTTTGAACTCTTTGTTCTCTGCTTCTTGCCTGAACAAGACAAACAAGATAAAAATCATTTTAAAACTGACATAAATAATAAAAGATGACCAAAACAAGCGAAATCATTTGGGTCTTGGCCAAAATCTCACAAAGCTGCTTTCAAAAGGTTTCCCGGTACCCAGCATTCTCCATTAACAGCTTTCCACTGGCCAGCTTTCCATGAGGACCAGTCAAAATTCTCTCCAAGTGGTAAGGCCGACTAACTCAGTGTTGCAAAGCATCTTTATTTCATTTGAAATATGGACTAGTGAAATGACAAACTAACTGGTCCAGCTAGCAAGTCACTGGAAAAATTTAAGGGCAAAAACTGGTACCAACCATGATATTAATTTCCAGATAACAACTTCAGGAGGGAAATATTGGGATTTTTAACCTCACTGTTGTAGAGTGAGTTCTTAATAGACACAATCGGCGACCAGAGTCACGTGACTCATACTGGGTATACAATGTAAACAAACCTAGCAAACAATACACAGGAGAATGGAATACCACGGCTGCTTCCCACCTTACGGCAGGAGCACTCGGAAGCAGCCAGGCGCTTCCATTCACTCTGCGCCTTGCTTGCTTGGTTTGTTTACGATTTATACCCACTATGGGTCACGTGCCTGCAGTCGCCGATTGTGTCTATTGGTCTCAATATTTTGACTAGCCTGCTCGAGACTAAAGAGTGTTTGCGGGAAATATTGTTGTTGAAATAAAACCCTGACTAGTAAACAAAGCAAAGAAAACAAACATTTTCATAATTTGCACTGGGTTTTATGTTTCTCTTTGGAGAAGGGAATATTTAAACAAGCTTATCCCACATCAGTGTAAAGATACACGTTCACAAAGAAAATATGAATGATTATTTGTTTTTATCTTACTTTGAAAATATTACTCTGGCAAGCTCCAGCATCTCCCAACTCAACTGGAAATTGGAAACCTCCTCTTCCTAAAATGCAATATAACAAAATTAGGAAAATCAGCAAATCCGATGGAAAACATCCAGACATATGTAAGTAGGATTTGAAACTTTACAAGGCGGGGATACGATCTAGTAACATTTGCAGTAACACCATGTACATGAGTAGGATTTGAAACGTTGCATGGTGGAGAAAAAACCTAGTAAGGTTTGCAGTAACACCATGTACATGAGTAGGATTTGTAACTTTGTATGGTGGAGACACAATCTAGTTAGGTTTGCAGTAACACCATGTACATGAGTAGGATTTGTAACTTTGTATGGTGGAGACACAATCTAGTCAGGTTTGCAGTAACACCATGTACATGAGTAGGATTTGTAACTTTGTATGGTGGAGACACAGTCTAGTAAGGTTTGCAGTAACACCATGTACATGAGTAGGATTTGAAACGTTGCATGGTGGAGATACAATCTAGTAAGGTTTGCGGACACACCATGCAATCTCTTTAAATGAGCTGTGGTGATTCTGAGAAGTTGGGAAGTTGGTATTCTGCTCTACCAGCCAGGCTCCTAGTGGATGATACGTATGCCTACATCTTTACAGACTGTAAAGGGGGTAACCCTTTTTCAGCCCCAGGAATAGGTGGCAACGTGCCCCTGGTGGCAGTTGATATTGGTCGATAAACCAAATCGGTTAATTGTAGCCCTCACCTTGAAGTGGCCGTCCGTGGCCTTGTGATGTTAGGTCATCTCTCATAAAAAATTGCCAAGCAAAAAAAACAGTTGCTTTAACACTTCAAAATGTTGATCAGTGTGCTTCTGGTGACAGACAAAGCACATTTTGTCTTGTAAAGCACCTTGAGATTAAGCTTCGAAAAACATGTGCACCAATTAAAAACATGTGCACCATTTAAGAACTCAAGATCATTACCATATTCAATGTTTTCATCAACACCATCTTACTTTTGTTTCTTCATCCCCTTCGGCTTTATCTTCTTCTCCATCCTCTTCATCATCTTCCTCATCCCCGTCTCCTTCACCTTCTCCTGCCTTCTCCTCGCTCGGTCCTGCTCCCTCGTCTGCCAAATGGTAAAGAAGAAAACTTAATCAATTCTTTTTTAATCGATGAAATAGTTACATATGGGTATTTGTGTAATCCTCAATTGCAGAGTTTTAATCTTTTGTTGGACAAACGAGGACTATAAAAGATCGATGAGCTATCACGATTGTTGTATTCAGCATGGAGGTCTGAGATTCCAGCAAGCCATCATGACTAATTTTCGGCTGTGGCTTATAGCCCAGTGTTCAGTAGACTCATGGTGAACACAAACCACATTTTCTTAAAGAAAAATAAATCCTGGTGCAATTTATTAGAACAGTTGGTGTTTTTCCTTGGTTTAGTTGTGGTTTTGTGGATTAGGCATGACATTCAACCTCTGAGAAAAGAAAGAAAATTTTACTTAAACTGGGCTGACCATAGTCTTGTTGCGAGTTGTTAATGTTTGTCGCAGTGAAAGCATAATACACTCAGCTCTCCGCGATCAGAGATTGAGAAGTAGTCCCGCGGGGGCAAGCAGTCAAACAAGAACATCACCAGTGTCGCGAGAATCGTGGACAGAGTCGGAACGCTACCATCGCGACAAACATTTAACGTCTTGTCCATATGTCTAGTCTGACTTTCATGTGGTAAAGGCTTTTATAGATTTTCAGGCTCCTTCTTCCTTAGTAACAATTTTGCAAATTTTTCAAACATGTCAAAAGGGCAAAATAGTCAAAAATCAGACTATAGTAGGAAGAATATCTTGGCTGATGGATAATCTTGAAAAAACATTTATACCAGAAATTCTGAAATCCTGTAGTGGACCATGGACAAACTTTGGAAACCCAAAGGTTATGTGGTTAATAAAATTGTTAATTATGAGGAAATGTGACAAATAAAAGAAGAACAAATAAACACTGTTTAAAAATAATCATGCACAGGTTAATAAATTTATGAATGGTGACAAAATAACAAGTTATACAACAATTGAGTGGTCAACAGTGAAACAAAAGTAACGTTGCTGCAAAGATACACTTCTGATAAAAAAGTATATTTAGGTCCATACATTAGAATATGACGTCATGCTCTCACATAGCGCCCTCAACGAGGCAAAAGGAGGCAGATCTTAGGTAGCTGTTATTGGTACGTAAAAACGTGCAAGTGACCTCCGCATACAAGCAGCCCTGCTTAAGATGCAAAAACAGTAATTTTACTTAAAACTTGAACCAATAAGTTAGTTAATTATTCAATTAATTAACTTGTGAAATGGTGAACATCAACAGTAAAAACAAACTGAAATTTAATACCTGAAAAAATAAAAAATACATTAATATTGCAAAATTCAAATGATTAGCTGTTATTTAACAAACAAAATAACAGTGCAATAACTTAACAAAGGTAATGGGATTACTGGTGATCCAGCAACTGTGTAATTAACAAAATAAAAAGTGATAAATATCTTTAAAATAAAAAATAAAAAGGCAAATGAAGACACTGGGTAAAAATTTACAGGCCATTCAGAATAAACAGTGTTTGAAATTGTCATTCTCTTTTTACATTGTTTTGACCCAGAGACAATGTGAATTTATTTATTTTTAAAAATATTGTTTAAATTTTACAGCTAAACGCTTAAGAACAAAGTAGTGTCTCAAATAAAGGTGATATTTTAGATCATTGTTCTGAAAGCTTACTGATTATGAAATTTATAAGCCTACTAGAACCCAGGGCTCGAATTTGGGGAGAAAATCCACAAGACTACAGGGCTTGTTGTAGCTCAAAATCTTTGCTGGACCAGACATTTGTTTAAAGACCAGATTCAAAATTGCTGACACAGTTTAACATGCATTTGACTGCTTTTATATGAACCCAAACTGAGACAAGGAAGCATAGTGTTAGCCAGAGG
Organism: Evasterias troschelii; assembly: GCA_032357145.1. NCBI lineage: Eukaryota > Metazoa > Echinodermata > Asteroidea > Forcipulatida > Asteriidae > Evasterias > Evasterias troschelii. The sequence goes on from JAUELU010000013.1 coordinate 11,180,629, forward strand.
GGTGTCTGGGTGTCTTTTGGACACCCTGTTTTAAATTTGGACACCCTGTTTCATCTGTCATTTACATGTAAATGTATTGTAAGTGAACAATTTGGACACCCAGTTTTTTAATTTCCAGCAAGTTTGGACACCCTTTTACCAAATCCTGGCTAAAACCTTGCAAGGAAGAGAAGAGTATACTTGATTACTCATGGAATTAAACGAGAATTTATCAGACCCAAAGTCGATACTTGAACATAATTTGTTTCTGTTATTCATTTGAAAAACACAAGACCATCGGACTTGTTTGGTCATACATGTAGGTTTACTGGCCCGACACTAAAATTACTGGCCTCGGGCCTGTGGTCCAGTGTAAAATTCGAGCCCTGGAACCGTTAATTTTTTTGTGTGAAATATTTCCCTCTGAAATGAATTCAAGTTACAGAAAGCTGTATCTGAAAACATGTTTGTTATTTCATGTATATGGTTGCTAATATAATAAATGAACACTGTCGTCTGTGACTATTTTGTCAGCTCTACCAATCCTGTGTATAGTATCTTTAAAACATTGATAATATTCTGAATGGCCCCTTACAGAAAAAGTGCAAAAATGTTAAAATTAATTTCTTGATGTATCCATTGTGAGTATACACAAATCCGACGAAACAAAATTGGTAGCGCCCTCTATTGACAAAATTTAACAACTGTGGTGTCGCAAGCCGGAAGTTGATGTCGTCATGGGCGGTAGGTCAAGGCATCAGAAATTTATTATCAGGTGACCGACCATAGCGTCAGCTGACACATTTGTTTTGCTTGTCTGATCAAGCAAAATGGACAGAACGTGTTAAAAAAAGAAATGCTTCCGGCTTGCGACACCGCAGTTGTTAAATTTTGTCAATAGAGGGCGCTACCAATTTGTTTTCGTCGGATTGGTGTATACCACCTCCAACCTGAGTAAGATTAGAAAAAACCAGTTGCCATCAACTGATTGGCATATCAACAGTGACAATTAACATGAAGCGGGCTGTGAGCTGTGTGGCCGCGTGACGTCCGTAAAAAACTTCTACCTTTTCCCTCTTTCTCGTCATCTTTTCCATCGCTGTCTTTGGTTTCATCTGTCTTCTCGACTTCCCCATCAACATCCATTTGGGTCTCCCCTTTATCATTTTTCTTCTCCTTATCCGCCTCTGTTACTTTTTGATCACCAGCTGCGACATCATCTTTGTCAGAGACATCTTTTTTTGTAGTTTCTTCTTTATCCTTGGGTTCGTCTTTATCGGTAGCTTCCTCTTTGTCCGTGGCTTCTTTGCCGGACTCGGTCATGTCTTCTTCTTTCTCAGATGCGCTTTCTTTGTTCCCTCCCTCCTTTTCATTCTTCTTCTTGGCCCCATCTTTAGACTCGAGGGCCTCCTGAACATCGTGGAAAATTTGTTCCCTTTCCTTCTCTGGGGATGTCATAAAGGAATTGCAATTTTTTTTTTTTCTCTCTCCTTTTTTTTTTACTTTTCAAAACGTTGAAGTATCTTAAAGATAAGGTCATAGATTGGTAAATACTTCAAAAATTAATGACCAGAAAAACCAACATGTTAAGAAGCAAGGCAGATTTTGGTAGTATAAACTATACAACAAACAAAAGGGTGAATCTGAAATGATTCATGCATGAATCATTTCTCTTATTTCTGTGCTGTCCGTTCGCGAATGCTGCGGCCAGAAATGCATTCAGTACCCACTGTCACCTTGCTAAACATGGATTTAACATTCTTTTGAAAACTAGTTTTTGCTGCTTTCTTAAAAAAAAAATTATTATTCAGCTGAAACTTTCAAATGTGACTTTTAAAAAATATTTCTTTATAATACTGCCAATAAATCAACTTTCATCGTCAAAAACCAATCTATGACCCTACTGTTGACCCCTTCTCTTGGTAATAAGTGTAACTGGGTTCTTTTAGGTGCATTACACAACACACAGGACCTGCAGGTTTACGTCCCATCTGAAGGACAAAGCAATAATGGTTCAACGTCTTGCTCAAGGACACAAGTGTCAAGACCAGGACTCGAACCCACACTCTGCTGATCAGAAACATCAGAGCTCGAGTCCAGTGCACTTGACAGCTCAGCCACAACACGCATTCAAATCTAACATTGATGATATATCAAAGTGTTTAAGTTTACCTTCTACTTTGTCAGGGTTTTCGACATTGTCAGCCTCCCCCTCAGAGTCGCTCTTCTCCTCTTCTGGCACACCGTCCAGGGCGTTACCCAAGACACCTGTCTCCATTCGGGATAACTCCAACAGGGCCCAGCCGTAGAAGTAGTAGGTCTCACCACATTCATTCGCAAGCTCCCCATACTTGGCCCCCCTGGCATGGTGGGAAAAAATGAGACAGAATAGCAATAAACATTGTCAAATAATAATAATAATAGTCTTCTGACGATGACTAGAGCAAGCTAGTGGAAACGTTGAGACCTTTTAAGAACTCACTTCGCGGCAGTGTAGTTATTAACGAGAAGTCCCCCCAATCCACAAAGCGAAAGTAGTAGTCCTGCCTGATTTCCTACCTCCTGCCCAGGTAGTAGTTATTAAGCAGGACAGTTCTTTTCAGAACTGAGAAGTCTCTCGAATTCTGAATAATCTACTCCGCGGCAGTAGAGTAAAAAGCAAGACAAGTTCTCAAAAAACAGAATCTACCTAGCAAGTAGAATCTATATACACATGGTGTTACCGCAAACCAAATATATAATAACAATAGTAATAACTAGTTTTTATATTTAAAACGCATAATCCACTGGCATTTCAAAGCACTTATCATCATCTATTTCCAGACAGGTTTTTGAATTATGAGACATTTATGTAACATCCTGTAGGCATAGTGTTAGCCAGAGGGGTGTCTGGGTGTCTTTTGGATACCCTGTTTTAAATTTGGACACCCTGTTTTATCTGTCATTTACATGTAAATGTATTGTAATTGAACAATTTGGACACCCAGTTTTTAAATTTCCAGCAAATTTGGACACCCTTTTACCAAATCCTGGCTAAAACCTTGCCTGTAGGAATTACAAGGTGCTTTGGCGCATTCATCAGCCATTGCTAGAAATACTGGGGCAAACCCCTTCTCGTCTTAGCAATAAGTGTAACTAGGTTCTTTTACGTGCATGACACAACACGTTGGACAAACGGTTTCACTTCCCATCCGAAGAATGATGAAGTGTCAAGACCGGAACACAAGTGTCAAGACCGGAACAGGATTCCTCACTCTGCTGATAAGGAACACCAGAGCTTGAGTCTGGTGCGCTTGACTTCTCGCCAATGACACGCCATGTCTACTGACCCAATTCACCTTAAGTCATCATCACAATAATCTTGGTGGCATCATTTTGGGAGTCAACATTCGAGTGTGTTTTTTTATACAGTCTAGTGCGCATTTTATGCAACACAAACTTGCAACACAACACAGCACTGGAAACTTTGCCCCATGTTGGCAGTCTCCCTATTTTGTCAATATCTTTGCTCAGGGTGACATTCAGAAGACATACAACCATTAGCTGCCACGTAGCCAGGGATCACTTCCAAATTTATGATACAACCTGAGAAGCAAAAGCCAGGGGATCACCTTAAGAGAATGCAACTGGAGGTTGTTGGTTGAAAACCTGCTCTAGTCAGTCTATCTTTGTTCAACCCCAAATTGTTTTAAAATGTATCCAGTCAGTTTCCCTTTTGGTTTATAACCCTAATCCTAACTCTAACCCTAACCCTAAACCTACTTACAACAAAGCTGCAGCTTCTTCCAGACACTGCACAGCACTGGGTGCATCTCCAACCAGAAGATTACGCCGACCTTGAGACAGGAGGGTGGCCGCCTCAACGTCTACATCAGAACTATGACAACAAAAAACAAAGTTACATGTAGTTCTTCATTGAGCACTGGGGTTGAGAGACAAAAAAATAGAAATTAACTTCTATTAAATTGTTGCAGTACTCGCTGCCTAGGATTTAAACTGCCTCTAGCCATCGGGCTAGCTCAGTGGTGTGGTGGTAAGACATCTGCTCTGGCAACGCAAAGGTCGTGGTTTTCAAGTCCACCAGAGTGATTTGCCTGTGGATTTTTTCACGGACATCAGGAAAGTACTACAGAGTATACAGTGCTTTTAAGCACTGAATGTGTAAAGGGAAAAACCAAATTATAACAAAACAGTCTGAAAACTAGGAGCCAAAGTTTAAGAGGATCTTGAAATGATGGCATTTCCACCCTCTGGGGATTTTCTGGGTACAGTATCCTCAGTGCCAGAGTAGTAGAAAGAGCATGATTTCATTCACAAAGCGTGAATTCAGATAACAATCTGAAATTGATCATTCCTGCATCAAGGAGATTCAAGTTAAATGGAAGACTTTGGGGTCACTACATGACAACGGATTTACCAGATAAATCAATTGTTCTTGGAAATGTATGCATGCCTAGAACTACATTAATAAACAATGAAAATCAGGATTCTGCGTCCAAACAGTATATCGAGTGTCAACATTTGACTAATTTTCATGGGTGCACATGTAAGCCCGTGACGAGTACCGGGCTCCTGACGGACTGTCCGGTTGCCTGGTTCCAATTTGTTCATTCCATTGTCAGATAAAACTTTTCACCGCATGTTTTGTAAAAAAACAAAAAGCAAATACGAGGTTTCCAAAATTGCCATGAACTTAATACAGACACTGAAACATAACAGTTGTTTCAGCTGCCTTTAAAGTTTCCGGAGTCCTGTAAACTGTAAGGATCATTGTGTTAACCATCCAAATACATAGTAGTACACCTAACCTTGTGTCAACAATTGATTCAATTTTTGTAAATGCACATGTTTCCCCAAGGTAAAATGCACCCTGCACCTCCTTTAATTCTTACTTTACACTGGCATTGGTACAGACTGCTTGTAGACGTTTGCAAAATGTGAAATTTTCTTGACACGAAATGATCAACTGCAACCATTCCGAGTACAAACCAATCGTCGTCATGAAATGATGCAAAAATGTGCGTTTGTTAACAACATCACAGGTCATCGCCTATCAAGGTTTTGATTGTGGCCCTCCGCAGAAATGAAGACATTCAGTGGTGGCGCATGAACTGGGGAGAGTCATAAACAGAGTGTGCCTTGAGTCCGCACTTATAGTATTTTTTTTTTAATTCCTCCAAAATTGTGCGCCCTGTTGATGACTCCCAGCGCTCCAATATTTCAATGTCTTTATTTCTGGGGACTCGGGAGCCTTACAGTTTCGACCCCGATGACATGTGGGTGTGAGATAGGCAAACACTAATGTACTACTTAGTACTTGGGCATTTTTGCACCATTTCATTCCCATTGGTTTGTACACGGAACGGTTGCAGCGGCAATTTTGTGTCAAGAAATTTCACTTGCAAGCAGTCTGCCCTAACGCCAGTGTAAAATAAGAACTAAAGTAGGTGCAGGGGGGGGGGGCATTTTGCCTTGGCTTGGGAAACATGTGCAACTACAAAAATTTACTCAAATTAAGTGATGACACAAGGCAAGGTACACTGTACTTTTTGGATGGTTGACATGATACTGTTACTGGAAAGGTGATTCCGATTTATTTTCTTGTCATGTTTTTTTTTTTTATTGGGCAATTTTTGGAAGGGGATGTGCGGGAACTCAGTCATCTCATAGCAAATCACTGAATCCCAGGGGGGATGCGTACTAACTAAGTAAAAAGAACCCAGCCAACTTCAAACAGAAACTTGTTAATAAATAATACAAATTATGATTACAATAATATTGTTATTTAGGAATGATGGTGGTGAATCAGGCAAATACTAAATAGAAATAGATTAGCATTAGCACCTTTCTGATGAGTGATGGAATGAAAGGTAAAATTTCCGTATCCTGCCACCACCTGGCTTTTAACTAATTTTTACAAAAAGGAATATCTCAAATAAGTAAATTAGATACTATTTTATAACATAACGAATGAAAAAGTGGTGGCAGGATACGGAAATTTTTCCGAATGAAATCCAAAAGAAAAAATGTATTAGTATTGGAAACAAGTTTCACTTAGGGCTATTCACTTTTTTATTTCAGCATGTTCAGTAAAACTCAACTGGCAGTGGCACCGCTTTACTTTGGAATGTTAATGTTTAATGCTAGCCAAATTCAACGTTCAAACTTCTACAACAAAAGACATTCCCTACAACTCTACAAACTAAAAACCATTCAAAACCGAGAAACCACGGTATGTACACCGTAATAGGCCTCCTAAGCAAAACTAATAGTAATCACATCACCCGCAATCTGGCCCCATCTTGTCTTCAATCCGCAATTGAACGGCCATTGAATTGAACATGTGCTGTGCGCTGTCAAAGTCAAAGGGTTCAGAACACACAAACAATGGAATACTGATTTATCGACAATTTTACACTTCTTTTTCCAGAGAAACTGAAAGTCTCACCTAACTTCACTTTTGGAGGTACTTGCTCCTGCTTCAGACATCTCGAAATGTGTTGTTTCCCCGAGAACACGTAGAGATTAAACTAGAGACAGTGGAGTAGACACACTGTTCTTCAGGAACACTACTGCAAGTGCAAATAAATGAATGATTACAGAATAGGGTTTCGCGGGAAATTGCTTTGAAGGCACTTGGCTATTCTACAAAATACACACCCTCCCTCCGCAGAGGAATGACTATCTCTATCAATTTTTTTATCGCAGATATCTTCTGTAAATTGCTCAAATCAGAGTAATAAAAAATCGCAAATTTGAAATTATATTAGGTGCATTCAAACAGTCAAACTGGATTACTTAAACTTATATTTTTCATGAATGATGCTATTTAAAATGTTGTCATATTTTTAACAAAGAAGTTATAATCCGACGACTGTTGCATTCATTCCTCTGGAATTTGTCACCATGACGTCACTAGTGGCGCCGCCATATTTGCGCATGTTCGTTTGAGTCCTCGTGTGCATGCGACGACAAAGTTGTGACAATTATTCTTTTCTGAAAGTAAGTTGATAAATTTCCGAAGTAATTTGATTGTTTTAATGAATTTAATGGTTTCAAAGGAGCTACGCTTTTTCAAGTATGTGCTATGTTTTCGGGGGGTCTATCACTATCTGAAATGATGTATATTTGAGTGATTTTTTACAGATTTATTGAGGCATGGTTTTTCGTTCCCGTAACGACCACACGGCTAGTTTTTCCAGTGCACGTGCAGGCGTATTTAAACAGTAACATAATTGATCAAAGAAATGCACAATTTTTCTGTGATATGTAGTTTTGGACTGTCGACGCAAGAAGTTAGTTGATATTGAGCTGAGGTTAAAACAGTACTAACTCAAATGTTGAAAATATAGACTTAAAAAGAGTTGCAAAGACAAGTACAAAATAAATTAAACTAATGTCTACTGTGTACTGTAAACAGAAGAGTTTGTAGGATTTTTTCTCCCCAACTCAATTCCATGACCACACCGGCATTAACCCATTATTAACCTTATTGCTAATCATAGTTTAACTAATACTACGGTACCACACACCCCTTGGTTAGTGGTTAATTTACGGTCTAATTCGAAAGGTATTGACTTTGTGCTAAGGAAAAATGAATAATTGGGTGCGATCTTTAATTTTAAAGTCGTCCTTCTTTTTAAATTCACGCAAGCCAATTTTTTAATTTGCACGTGCGCAATTTTTGAATTTATTTGAAGTCTGCCCACACAAATAAAAATTGCTTGTCTTATGCATGAATAATTCCATCGACAGCGGCGCTTGTCATCGTCAAATTAAAAAAAAAAACAGGATGCATTTGTCTTCCAAACGAATTGTCAAATTTGTTTTTCTATTGAAAAAATAAGTTGAGGCGCAGCTAGTATATTTATCACACGGGAATCTGCCAGTGTGATTACAGATTGTCCCATTTTGCCACAAGAAATTCTGAACTACACAATTCGTGAGCAGACCCATTTCTCAACATTTTCCCCAAGTTTTTGAACAAAATTATCACTCCAGACAGAAGTTAAGATCCAGCAAAACACTACTTCGAACTTAACATTTTAAATTAACCTTTGGATGTAAATTTTCCATTATTATTAATTAATTGCTTTTATTTTTACAGACGTGAACTTTTAAGAAATCATCATGAACACGGCAGAGAAGTTGAAGAAGCAAGTTGATCAGGTACGGATAGGGGGAAAGGGAACAGCAAGAAGAAAAAAGAAGGTCGTCCACAGAACGTCAGCCACAGACGACAAAAAATTACAGAACAGTCTCAAGAAGCTGGGTGTCAACACAATTCCAGGAATTGAGGAGGTAAACATTTGTCGATTTGAAGGATGGAAGGGTGGCATGGGTAATCCAGCGTAAATTTTTACTAACAAACTTTTTGATAGATATCTTTCAGTTCTGTTGAGTATCGCAGTCACAATGAATATTTTATTGCATTTCTAGTTAGACCTTTTCATCCGAGGATGTTTGAAGGTTTAAATTCCATTAAAAATTATATCAAAATACAAACATACAGCCTGAAAATTCAAAAATTTACAAATTCCATACAGATGCAGCAAAAAAATCACAAACAAATATCTTAGAAATCAGACACTCTCACCCTTGTATAAGGTGGAACAAAACACTGTACAAATAAAATCTTTTCTTGGTGCTTGTTCAATTGAAAACCAGTATGTTGTTAAATTGTATGATATTAATTTTGGTCTTTTACAACATACTTTGGTCCAGTAAAAATTGTGAATTGCAAGTCCTTCAGATTTGTCCACAAAATTCTAGCCCCGAATCTTATTGTCAAAGGTCGTCTCCATCCCTATCGTTAGACTTTTGTAAAGATGTATCCATTCTCGCGTGTGGTTTTTACATGTTTGTTTGGGTTTTGTTTTGTTTTTATTCAATTGGTGTGTAGGTCAACATGATCAAAGATGATGGCACAGTGATCCACTTCAACAACCCCAAGGTACAAGCGTCACTAGGTGCAAACACATTTGCTGTCACCGGCCATGCCGAGAACAAACAGCTCTCAGAAATGCTGCCCGGTATCCTGAACCAGTTGGTGAGTTCAAACACCCCTCAGGTTCTTGAGGTTTTGCTTCAGAGTTTAATTTGTAATGGACTTGTTACCTTTTTTTGCAATGATTTATTGGGAGAATTTGTAACCTAAATGGTAGCAGAAATGACAGCAGGCCTGATTCTTCGTTATTAGAAGGGGCAAGGTATTTTTTTGTGAGGGAGTTTTTAGTTCCACCATCGGTGCATCTCAAATGGTACCAAGGCAATGGAGCATGGAGGCAATAGCGTCCATCACCTCAGGGCTTGAAATATACACTGGACTGCAGTCCCGATGCCAGTGAATGTAGTGCTGGGTCAGTAAACTCAAACTTGTGTCTGGAAACAATTGCGAGATCAATTTGATTATTTTTTCGCTGGATTGGTTACACAGTGGAGATAGACTCAAACCAAAATAATACTCTTTAAGTTCCTGCTTTGAATAAAAAAATGACTGGTAATGTTGGGGAATCCCGAGTGCTGGGCAGGTTTTACAGCACCAACAGTGAGTAGAGGTTTGGGCACAATTTCATAGAGCTGCTTAAGCAGAAAATATTGCTTATAAATTTCCTGCTTAGCAGAAATGGGCAGAATACCAGTCACAAATTGTATATGTTTAGCTGGTAATCTTATTTTGGTTCTGGTAAGCATAAGTTTGTTGTTGTTGGCTACTATTTTATGTTTCTTTGTATAATTTTGTTCTACATCTGTTTATCAGTTTGTCACAAGCTGTCAAACTTTGTTGCATTCAATTGATAGTACTTGTACAATCGTGCGCATGTTTTGCTACATGTTCATTTTGACGTCGACTAAATGGTGCGGTGTGTCATCTTTTCCGTTTACACAGGGAGTGGAAAATCACAACGGCCTCCGCCAACTTGCAGCCAAGCTACCGAGCATGCAGGAAGCAGCCAAAGCTGGAACCATCAAACCTGATACCATTGATGAGGACGATGAGCAGGTGCCAGGTAAGGGTTCCTGAGAGGCGGCCCTGCTGGGGTTGTAGCCAAACATAGTGTTAGCGAGATGGGTGTATGTTGGACACCCTGTTTTAAATTTGGACACCCTGTTTTATATGTCATTTACATGTAAATGTATTGTAAGTGACCAATTAGGATACCCAGTTTTTAAATTTCCAGCAAATTTTTACCAAATAGTGGCTAAAACCTAGAACCAGCTATTTCAAATATGGTTAACTGAAAAACAAATTGTGTATTGGTGTTTGCCTCTTCTATACAGGCCTGTGAGATCTCCGCTTTAAAGCGGATATCCACACTTTTTGCCCATTTTTGATTTCCCTTTTTTTTTTCTGCTTGGCAACAATAATGTACAACTACAATAATGTGAAACAAGCCTAGTTACCTGATCAATAGGGTGCCCCAATTCGACCAGCGTAAATGCGTGACACGCGCTCACTTGACGTTCCACGATCATTCTTACACCATGTAGTGTTTCAGCTCTTTTTTTAAGGGTCCACTCACAGGCCTGTTCATAACTACACAAAAGCTTGAGAGATCAAAATGGCCAAGCCAGTTTTTGTTATCAAATGGTCGCTGTAGGGCGTTCATTAGTCACCATAATCATTTGTGAAACTTAATTTCTCTTTTCTTTTCTCCCATTTCAGATTTAGTTGAAGACTTTGATGCGCCATCGAAGGAAGAGTGTTAAGTCGCCAGTCAACAGGAATTCGTTTACTGTACCTCATTCATATTCATAAGCATACATCATTCTGACATTCTGATTGGTCTATTGTCTGCATATCCTCTGCATACCATTAATTGGGGGTTGGCCTTTCCCTTTCTCTCTCTCTATTCTGTGACTGTGTGCTTGATGGATCATTTATATGCAGGGAATATTTTGATGTTTTCTTCTGTGTTGCATTGGTGGCTATCGGCAAAAAACAACACACAATTTCAGAAGGGTCGGGGGGAAAATATATTCAGCCGACAGAAAAATGTATGAACATGTAAAGTTATGAATGGGGTAGCATAAAACAAATAGAATATGGTTTGTAGTCGGTGTGGATGGATGACATTTCTCCCCCCACTTTGGTGTGGACTTCCAGGCATGATACTCTTCCTACCTAAGTCTGATTTCAGATTTTGGGGGCCCTCAGGGAAAAATCAGCAAAACTGTTTTTAAATAGCTTGAAAAGTCTATTGAAGCCTGTACCATAGGTACATGTAGATCAGCCCTTGTACTCGATAAACAATTTCCTTTTATTTTTCCAAGGGGTAAGTCATAATGCCTAATTTCGGTGGTGTATCACTCTTAAGGGCATGGCCAATGAAAGTTCTCAATTTTCCAAATGGCAATGGGGCTGTCAAGTGTCATCCATCTACCATGAAATCATGTTGTATTTGTGTAATATATCTGTAAGGATCAATGGCCCGTGTACAGAAGGCACGAACTTGGTGCACTAACTTCAATAGATCGATCCATTAAGCCCCGCCTCCTTACGAGTTGACCAATCACAGCCGCAAAACCCGGTCACCGTAAATGCAAAGATCACCAAACGGCTCAAATGGTGATCAGATTTCGCGGTTGTGATTGGTCAATGAGAAATGGGCGCGGCTTAATGGATCGGTGTATTAAAAGCATCTACCAGAGGGTGCGTGGATTGAAGTTTATAAAAAAAAGAAAATCCTTTTTTTCCATTTACGTGGAAACTCTAAATTTACTTTTGTTATTTACAGCTTTTATTATTATTATTAGTAGTGAAATTTATAGGATTTTTGGTGAAATTGTGGACTTGGTCAGAATGAAAGTAATGCGGCTTTTGGCTGCAGTGGTTTATTGAAAGAAATACAGACATGGACCAAATTTCATGGAGCTGCTTCTGCGGGGGAAAAATTATGCTTACCAGAATAAGTTTACCAGCCAAAATGCCATTTCACATGTAGCATCTGTGACTGGTATCCTGCTCATTTCTGCTTAGTAGAAAACTGTTAAGCAATATTTTCTGTTTCAGCAGCTCGATGAAATTGGGCCATGTTAAGAAGCTAGGTGTAACCATAATAGCCAAAGATTTTGCTGGAGACATCGCGAGTTGCCCGATACAGATCGGGTGAAAATACTTGCATTTGAAAAAACTAAAGCCATGCTGGTTTTTTATTGGAGAAGCACTGTGTTATCTACCCAAGAAATTATATGCACTGTATTACTGATCTTCCTAAATGTGAAAACTATCTTATCCACCGTTCTATCTTGTAGTATTTTCACCCAAGAGGGCATCTGTATACTGGAGGGGATTGTGGAGTAACCCTAAATCTTTGATAATCCATCCCTACTTTTTGTCTGATTTTTGTTGATTCAGTACTGCACATTCAAAGCTGGGTAACTTGGTTATACAATTGTGTTCCCAGCCAAAGGGTTTCATTTATTCAGTATTTGTTTGCTAAAGGATTTTGATGAGTATTGCACTGTCCCTTCTAAGAGTTCCAGTGTTTTGGGGGATTTTGTTTGATCTTTTACTCAATGTTGAATACTTGGGTGGGGAGCTTGTACGAAATCACCTCGTTTTGAGATTTTCATCCAAAATTTCATTTTGTTCAGATTTAAAACTGTGATGATTTCCCTTTCAAACTCTTCAAAAGATAAAAATTGGGTTGTTGAAATGACTTTGGAATTGCAAGATCGAGGATGTAACAGATGAACCGTCATGATTTTGCATTCCAACAAACTTTAAATTGATAGTGTAATTTTGAAAAGCATGGATTCATCAAGAACTCTGGGCTCAAAGTTTCAGCTCAAAGTTTGTCGTTGGCATCAATTTAATTCACGGCATTCCTAAAAGTTCCATTGTATCAGATGAACCCATCTTTAAAAAATTAAAATTGTTTGAAGGTGAACCCTTCCTGTTGCTGAAGATTGTCAAAGTCATTTGTAGTTCCCAAGACACCTCTTTGACAGACAGGGCTTGATTTCACAGCACTAAGATTCATCTTAAAGATCAGTTGTTCGAATCACCATCAAAGTGATTTGTATCACATTCATCTGCTTTTTTAGCAATTAAGATTGATCAATCTTAGCTTTTTATGAAATCGAGTACAAGTATTTTCCAGCCTGTAGAACTTCCCACTGCTTGTTAATCTTTAATGTAATTAATATAAGTACTTTAAGCGTAATATTATCCAAAAGGAATGGATAAGGCAGAAAATTCTTTGTTTGAATGACCAAATGCTTTGTTAGGAGTTTCAAATTCTTAATTTAAAGTTGCAGGGGGAAATAGCGAGCCTTTTCAGCCATTTCCAGTTGTATCCATATCTTGGAGAACAAAAGAAAAGTGCAGCTATGTCATTCATATTTATCACACAGACCTTGGTTTCTGCAATGGTAGAACATGAACTAAAAAGTGAGACTATATCATTACGAGTTCTCTGAAACTTTAAACTTTTACCTAACTTTGGCACAAATTAACTTAAAACCAAAGATGCGCAACTGACTAACCAGGTAAAGGTAATAATTTGCATAGCTCATTACTTATGCAGTGTTATCTTAAAAAAGGTCAAAGGTTAGGTAAGAGCTTGATTCACCACATTGTATAGGTTTCAACGCAATGTGACAGTACCTTTGTTTTCACAAAATTACACA
>JAUELU010000013.1:11218325-11232371 GCA_032357145.1 Evasterias troschelii
CAAGCCCCCCCCCCCCCCCCCCCCCACCGCGTTCCACCGCTCACTCTCTCCTGTCTTCAAAACCACACCGTTGCCTTGAAATCGAAATACCTCTCTATACTAGTGCTGGGATAAACGAGGGTAGGCGCTGATGGTATATTACAACAGTATTTACTGTCCCTGCGTTTCGACAGGTAGATTTTTTTAAGGCCAATTTAAGTTTGTTTCACTCATTATCGTATTTTTTTAACAATACAGGGTGTGAAGCATTAGCAAAGTTTGAGTCCAAAGCGGTGAACCGGGACCAACGCGTTCGTGAAAAAATGACAATGGGCGCCGAACCTTTATGAAGTTTCCTTTGTCCGCCATCTTTGTCGTGTTTCCTGACCGCATGCGCGCATAAGCAATGAATAATCATGACGGGCATTTAACCCTTGAAGTTTCCTGACTGTATACTCCAATAATGAAAATGTATGATAATAATGGTAATTCTTCCCAAAAGGAGTTCAGATTTTGTTGTTCTATAATTATACATTTTGGAGAAATTTATAGAAAGTTGTTCAATGAACGGATCAAATAAATAGGTTCCCAGCATAAACCCTTCTCAGATGACGTCACTATATTATCCCTCCCATGCTAGAAGTGACACAACACAGGATGATGCTATTTTTGGTTTCAGTAAAACCTGTGCACACCCGAACCAAACTAGACTTGTGGACAAGTCGTTAGATGTTTGTCGCGTTGATGAGTAAACGGCTCTCTCGCAACTACATAATACCCCCTGCTCTGCGAGACTACTGCTCTCGCGACTACGGCAAGCAACATAATCGCTGTAATAATCACGTGAGAGCATGCACACAATGCATGTGACAAACATTAACTGGTGGTTCACAAGTCTAAACAGATAATCGTAGACCGTGGAAGTAAGTATCACGCCAACACCTTTTTTTGCAAATGTTGGATTCCCATGTCGCACAAGTATATTATACTTCTTCAACGTGGCAAGAAACCGTAATTTAGACTCGCACCCACTGTCGTTTGCTGCCATACCTCGAAAGGCAATGCTTATGGCTTCCCGCCGTCAAAATAGTACGTCACGTTATAATGAACGTGCACATCCCCTGCTGACAAAACGTAACAATTTGTGTCGTTGCTGCTAAAAGCTGGGCCACCTTCACGTTTGTTTGGATTAGTTAATTGAAAACTAGATGATTGTTAATGTTTCTGCCCAAGCTTATTTGAAACTACCGACATCATACTGATCACATTTTAGTCGTGTGCACTTTGTGCCCACCATAACCTTTAAACCACAGTCTGGAAACACTGGGGGCGCCATACTGTCTCATCTGACACATTCGTGCGGCTGCTTCTTTTAAGAGGCGAAATTGCGCCTATGTGCGTTTTGCGTGTAAACTCTCGCAGAGCCAGTATGATAAACAATAAACCGTTCGTTTAATGCGCATTACACACGGAGTCCCAATGCGCTGTACAAAGTCAATATTTAGAACAAACAAAAACAAAATTAGTCAGAGTTAAACAAATGAGTTTTGAGAAGGCGTTTCGAGATTGATCCAGACTTTGTGCGTCTCTGATGTTTTTGGGGAGTTGTTCCAAAGAGTGGGAGAAAACGTAGAAAATGAACGCTGGGCGGGGTCTTTGTCGATATGCCGATGAACAGGCAAGTAGAGATTGTGATTTGGAGCGGAGTTTTCTTGGGAGGTTTAACATTTTTATTTGTGAATAAGTTCTTGCAAATATGTTGGTGCGTAGCCATGGATATACAGCTAATATATGTCAGAAGAAGGGTTTCGTACACAAAACCTTGTATAGACCTTGTGCATGATGTAACTTTGTTTACAAAAGACGTGACCTTGTACATTCCAGTGAATTTCCTGGAAAAGGTGAGATACTATACACTGGTCATACTGGAAAGTTTACATTTTTATCATAACCTCCACATTCAAAAGTAATACAAAGTAACGGCTGACAAGTTTTGAGAAGTGTCTCGTATGAAAAGTTGGTAGAAAAAAAGTCTCCGTAAACATTAAAAAAATCGTGTTTAATTTGTTCTTCCATTGAATTGTGTAGTAATCATGCCTGCAGGAATCCCCAGCCGCGTGTGGCACTTCTGTTAACACGTGATGTGACGTCATGATCTGTAGTGACGTCAAGTTTTTCAATCCTTTAAATTTGTTGTTTATCATGTCAATATATAACGCACTATATGCAGCATGCAATTTTTTCCAACTTTATTGTTGTTTATTTTCACCATTGTGAGACGCGTGAAGTAGAGTGATCGTGGTTTTTTATGAACAGTCATCGGACATCCGGGACTTTACAGGAAGGATGTTTGTTTTGTACAGACAAAAAGTCCCATCCGGTACGGTGGCATGACCTCCAATAAATCGCGGATAAATTAATGAGGTATATAGGTCTGACCATGGAGGGTTCTGACTATCTTCATCATAGTTCTATGTCATCATCGTCCCGTGCAATAGACACACTATATACAAATCTAATAGACCTGCTGTATCTCCCATTAAGCTGAATTGGTTATTGTTTGTTATAAACAAAAGGCCGTTACTACTTTTTGAAACCGGCCATTTACTTACACATTGGGGGGGGGGGGGCATATATTCTTGTAGATGGAGTTTCGAAAGATTGTACTTTTTCATGAATGAGTTGGAATGAGTTGTCATAATATGAAAATGCATGGAACTGTTTCCCGTTCAGCTTAGCGTGGTTACTGTTTTGTTAAATTATTATCGGCATATTAAGAACTGGCAGTAACGAGAAGTCCCCTCGATCCACATAGCGAAAGTAGTAGTCCCGGCCGATGTCCTATCCTCCCGCCCAGTTAGTGTATAGTTAATAAGCAGGACGGTTCTTTTCAGAACTGAGAAGTCTCCCGAATTCCGAATACTCTACTCGGCGGAAGTAGAATAAATAGATAGACAAGTTCTTAAAGAAAAACATCTACCTAACAAAAAGCATAGATTGGTGTTACCGCAAGTACAATGCAATGCCTCAAATCCCCCCTTTGTTTTAATATATATAGGCCTTGATATACTTTTTGGAAACGGCCAATTACTCATGGAGCCTTGTGAATGAAGTTTCGTATGGGTTCTCATGAGCGATACAAAATCAGGTGTCTTGTTGAGAAGATCGGTCTTACTTTGAACCCAGTAAAATTAGTTTGACGAAACGAATGGTGAATGATAGAAGTGGATGTGTTTTGTCACTCAACGCCCCCTGGTTGTAGACTAAAAAGAGTCACTGTTGAGTGTTGACTATACGGGTAATCTTTTCAAAATGGACGCTGTGCGTGGTCCGTGCCAAGTTAGAAAGAACTACGTCATCGCCAAACCACGAACCTTGTAGTCGGCTCTTTGCTGCATATCGAACCATGTGAAAGATATCGGCTCCAAATTGACTCAAATGATAACCAATAGCTAAGCCACCAACTGTGTCGGTATTACAGGTGCAGCATATAGGGTTATGTGGTGGATCCGGTGAATCCGGTGACTGTTTCATGACTCAACCTTTTGCCGAGTACGTAGACTATCTGGAGGGTGTGGGGGATTTTCGCTTCGTGTTCATCATTACGTGAACATCACACAACGATAGGCGTGGATGACGGTTGTGCAATTTATCTTATAACATATACTCCCAATTATTCGGTTCTCGAAATTCTCCTGTATGTTTTAAAGTAGGGGCAACCATTGTTTATCGTGCAGGGGGGCTAAGGAACATTTTCTTAACCATCAAAAGGCAAAGACTGGGGCATCAGAGGTGCTGACCTTCTTTCGTCCGTGCTAATGTAAATATTCAAGTGAGCCGCGACGCGCAACGACGTGTTCGTGTGCATAATTAAATGTTGATCACAAAGCGATAAGGAGAAAGAGAGAGAAATTACCTCGTGAATTAAGCAAAATTATAATATGTAAACAATTACTAGTGAATTTGAATGATCAATTATTGTAAATAATACAAAGAAAGAGAAGCAGTGTTTTGAATAGAATCTGACTTATTCTTAGACCGCACTCGTGAATGCATTACTTTTCATATTTGTTATCAAACCGACACTGCACCGTTTTATGCGCTAATAAATTACGAACATGATTGTTTTCTCGGCAACGCCATCAAGCCATTATCTTGATGCAGTTCGTCTTGATATGTCTCCAATCATAAACATTGTAATTAAACCCAGCTATAACATGCACTTTATGGGGGCAGAGGGTATCCAAAATGTTCCCATTATTAAAGGCACTGTACACGTTTGGTAATTACTCAAAATATATAATATTAGCATAAAAACTTACTTGGTAACGAGCAACGGAGAGCTGTTGATAGTATAAAACATTGTGAGAAACCACTCCCTCTGAAGTAACGTAATTTTTGAGAAAGAGGTAATTTCTCACTGAAATATTTTAGTCAGAAAAAGACTTCAGGTCTGAAGCGTTTTCCGGCATCTAATATCACACAAAAATTGTGCAGCAAGGGCGTCTTTTCTTTCCCTATTATCTTGCAACTTCGACGACCAATTGAGCACAAATTTTCACAGGTTTGTTACTTTATGCATGATGTTGGGATACACCAAGTGAGAATACTGGTCTTCTCATCTTGTACAGAAGTATATCCCGCGCCCCCCCTAAACTCCTCTAAATAATTCTTGAGATTCCAAGCACACAATGAAGACAACATAGAGGGGGTACCATCCATGCCCCCCATATTTCGCTCGTCCCCAGCGCCTTGCCTTAAAACCAAAGGCGCTGGGATGGGCAAACGTATCAAGCACGCTCATTGGTTAATGCTCAGTCCCATCATACATCACACTCACATTGCACGCATGACGTACATATTGAACAAGAATCTGTGCAAGCTGATTAGCCCATCCCAGCGGTCCTGGATAGGCCCGCTGGGGACGAGCGAAGCCCCATATCGCTCACCAAATGAACTATAATATGGTTGCACCCCACAAATCAACTCTCATTGATTACAGTGTGAATTGCTAAATGTTCAAAAATACACAAAAATACTTAGAAGTCTCACAACTTGTCACAGTAAACAGACAATTATTAAATGACTCTTTCATGAACTGATATTATCCGCTCAATTTGATATGGGGAGTCCCTGGGCCCGTCGAGTTGTTCCCCCTCCAAATAAAAACACCCCTGCACCGGGTGTAATTTGCCAAACGTCCGAGCATTAATCTTGACAAATGTCCCTGCACCTCTTTTGCAAATAGGACCATTTATTTCAGGGCCTATTGTCATCCAACAAACCTCAAGTTGGAAGTCAAAACCCCAAGGGCAATTTTTTTTATTGGGCACTCAAATATGTCTAAATAGAGACTATTTTGAGAGCTTAGACACAATATTAATGGGGACGACGACCTGTTTTCTCCCTATTTGGTGGGGTGCACCCTACTTTTCAATCAAAAAGCTCATAACTGTCAAGATCTTTGTCTTTAGTATTTTTAGTGTATTGGACCGTGTCCGAATAAGCGGCTACACAGCTTCGGCTACGGCTGCAGGCGCCTCAATTGAATCATGCGTTGAAGTATAGGAAGTTCTAGCAACACCTTAATAGCAACAGTCGTAGCCTAAGCCATAACCACCGATTTTTTTTTTCGAGTGGGGTGGGGGATGCTGTTTTTATTCTTGACACGAAAGCGAAGCCATGCATGACACCCTCTCGCTGTCGAAGGTGTCTTAGTGTAAAAGTCCTTGTTTTCAACGGGTCCATATTCTAACCACTTCCGGGTCAGAAGTTGATCCGGATTCCGGATCCCAAGGCCGGAGGCCTGACCAAGGTCCGGTCAGATTGACCCACAAAAGGCTTCATGCCCAACGTGGCCAGGATCCAGTTCAACTCTGACCCGGAAGTTCTTAAAGTGAATAATAACAACATGGATAATGACATTAATCGGCCATGCACCGTGCGTTTAGTAGGCCTACTAGTTGATTAATGTATGCGCTCGTGGCAAAAAAACAAACAACCTTATCATATTTTTATGACGAATCCTGCCAGGATGTTACTTAACGGAACATAGTGCATGAGAAGCGCTCAATGCTCTGTGTGCGTGCACAAAGTATGTGCACCTACACACACCGCGTATTCTGATCTGACCTCTAACGAATAACACATGCTACGAAACGGTCTTTTTCATTGGATACGATTTTCTGTCCTGTACAATGGCAGCTGGTTCCAATTAACCAATCATTTTTCATGTTACATTCATCGATAAAGAAATTATTCAGCTTGAAGAGGCAGCTCGATCCAGGTGAATGCGCGTTGCGCCATGTACGAGTTTTGGGAAGTTATGCTGCGAGAGCACGGCCAATTTATATTTATGTTTTGTCACCTTCTGCCGTAGGCGCGTGAAAGAAAGTCATTTTTTTTAAATCAAAAAGGCAATTTGTTCCCTATAAACAAACAATGAATTAATTTTATGAATTGAAAGAGTATATTTTTGTCTTATTAAAAGTAAACGATCCATGAAAGTAGTTTTTCGCGATCTCGAGTTATGGATTTTCGGAAATTCTGTGTTTTAAAAGTTAGTTTTATGCGTATTTTGGCACAAGAAAAAACAACAACGCCGTTATGTTCATTGGTTCAAACAGTAAGCAACTTTAATTTTGTAAACACAATTTTCACAGAAACAACATAACAAATATGGTTTTCCTTTTCCGGAAGGTAGTGTTAGTGTTGTTACTCTTACTGATACATTGATCGAGGTAAATATTTAGCCATCATTCTGTACGCCAGGTTGTGCTCTCGAGCGTCACCGACGGATTATCGGTTTTTTTATCTAATGTTCATGCAACAGCCGTTGTGTGTATCGATTGGGTTCAACTGCGCATGTGCACATTGTTTGATTCGCGGGTTGCTGTTAGATTAAACGCCATTATACTTTGCGCTTCAGAAGGCGAAAATTTCAACGTGGTTTGTGCTCTGAAAATACGTGGAAACTCTCGCGCTAATATCCAAATGGGTGCCAAGAGTAACCAGGAAGTGATTTTGGACACTATCGACTCGCTCCGACGTCGCAAGGCTCGTCCAGACCTCGAGCGAATATGCCACATGGTCGAGCGCAAATATGGCGTTAGTGCAGCCGAAGTTGAATGCGAGTTGGAGCGCTTAGTGGACGATGAAGTCGTTTACAAAGTGGAGTACAAAGGTAGCACAAGCTATCGCAATGCCGCCAAATGGAAACAGAGTCACCTCAGTGGTAACATTCTCAACTCGACAGACTCCAGTCGTTTATTAGTAGAGGCCGTGCAAGTATTGAGTGGGGTGGCGGCCGGTGGTGGTACAGACGATGACCCTGTCTTGGCAACTTCTTCTGCGGCAGCCTCAAAGAAGCAAGGCGGGCCCGTACGCATTGAAGACATTGAGAAGCATGTCCTCGCTCGTGAGCCGGAGACCAAATTGACCATCAGTATGCGCCTAAGAGAAGCGCTCGAACGGGAGATCTTCACGGGGCGTCTGGTCAAAGTAAACGGGGGATATGCGCTTCCCACTCCAGGAGGGAAGCCTTCGGTGGTCTCGGAGACTTCCAAAAAAGTGGACCGCGTCAAGAAGCGAAAGGTAATGGACATATTCATATCAACGCTGAACTCTAAATAAGATTTATCTTATGCCTGCGACTATGATGGTTTTATTTATTTGCACCTCACGGTTTCTGTATTCAAATCATCTGTTTCCTGAATATTAGGAAACGACGTCACAACATGTCATACTGCATCCCGATGAAACCTTATTCTATGAACTAACCACATACATCCACTTTGCCTTCAATTTTCTAAGAAAAAAGTTTTCATTCTTTGGTTCTGTACTTAAGTTCTCACGTCCCAAGAAATTCAGTTCGGGTTAGTAGTATTATTACCACCATTATTTAACCTATCATAGAGAATGGTTTGACACACCTTTAGATGCTGGGTTTTCACTGGAGTGGAACTGCTGAGACTGAGAGGGGATGGGCTCCATGCATAATATTTAGTTTCGGAAATTTTAAATCGAAACCTGTGAGAGACTCGTAGGAGCGGTTTGTTACAGATGGTTATTCCCCATAAATTATTATGAAATCTTTCAAAAGAATGTAGGGGAATTTTCAAACACATCATGCCTTGGATGTCAACGCTTTGGAGGGCGCATTGGCTGATTGTGTGATGTTAAAATAGTAGAGGTTTGCCAAGTTAGTCTTATGAACAAGGGGAAGGTAATGACGGTTTAGCGGGTTGCGTATAGGGTCTTAGACATGTTTACCTTTGGATTTGCCAATCAACCTCGGATGCGTGTAGTGTTGGCATACCGTTGTCGTGTACGAGCATGGGCCCGCTCAAACGACCGTGTGCGTGTTTTGTCTTCAATCTGTTTGCCACACCTGGTGTTATGAGGATCTCATGAATATTCATGAGGTCATGTTACCACCACGCAGGCTGGCTTTGTACACAGTACGCGCGCTACGCATTGGAGCGTGGAAATATGGTTAGACTTCTGCCAGGTCTGCCGAGTGTTGTATTTATTTTGAAGCCAGTTTCGCTTCCGGCTGTGTTTATTGTTAAAGGACTGGTTTCATCGAAATGACGGCGAGGGCCATAATTGAAAGAGTTACCCATCGGCAGATCTGTTTTAAAGCGAAACAATTTGCAAGCTTGCATCACTACTGTCTTGTTTTGGTTTGCTTAGGTTTTGTTTTATAGAACGATTCATTCAATTCGAGAAGATAACTTTAATTTTTGACTTAACTTCCGCTTCATGGAAAGTTATGCGTAAATCGTACTACTACATTCATAATTATGTTTAATTCAAAACAAACCACAATTTCACCTTTTTGTACAAATACTGCAATACAAATCTAAAGCCAATGTTTAACCGTGCAGGCCCGTTATCATTCATACGTAAGGGTTTTCTGAGGAAGACATCTAAATTTCTATCGAACATTTTGCCCTTGGCATGCACGAGGCGGTGACCTTCTCCGTGACGTCTGACTGTTTATCACGCCCAATGGTAAATCATCCTGTATTTTAGTACGGGCAAAAGCAAAAACTGTTAAGGCTATAAAATAATTGTTATGCTGCCCATTTTTAAAAAATTGTATCACAGGGGAATCGTTTCGGTCGGTGTGGCTATCGATTTTGCTTGTGGTTTTTCAACGGGAACAATCTTAGTTCGAATATTATTAGAGATGGTTAAGGACGGGCTTAAGCAATAATATACTGTACACCGGACCGTGTAACGGTGGTGCATGCTGGTCCACAAGCTTTATACACGTGTCAATGACGTATCTTGTCGTTATAATAAAGGTCACGCCCTTGACCTGCGCACGTAGTTGCACTCCGTCGACATCTAAACAGGAGACTCGTTGCGTGTGGGATTACGGTCTTTGCTGTTGAACTATTTTGGTTGAAACTTGATTTAAATGCTCATATACTATGGAATAGTTTTTGACACGTTACATATAGGCTTTTGTTTGCATGCAAGTGAGATTTCGGCGTAATATTGTTCAATATCAATGTATTGGTATATAGTGAAAAGCAGTTTAACACTAGAAAATCTCTAGGAATGCAAAACGCTTGCGTTATGTAAATTGTAGTGCTCCATGGAGCAATATCTATAGCTTGCTCCAGTTCAATTTCTTCAAAAGGATACTTTTGTGTTCGGCTGTACGCCGATTTGTTTGTTGTCGGTTCAAAGTTCATTTAGTAATAATAATAACATCACACAGTTTAAGTCACTCTGTGGTTTGACGGGTGTAAACGATGCAACCAGGCATAACTCCCGTTTGGACATGTTCTCATTTGCATATTGACATTTAACCCCGGCTTGTCTAATCAGAGTAGGCCTACAGTTTCCTAGTTTTGCCCATGACAGTAAACACACAACATGTTTATAAGTTATCCATAAAAATGCCATCCGTCCGCTTAGTGCGTTTGGTATAAAATGATAATAAGCGATGTGTTTTCTTATAATAGGCTATTATTAGGCGATTTACGTTGTCGCGTTGGGCACTTTGAAGCCACCAATCAAGATTTTCCTATTAAAAAAACAAATGCACTGTCGCTATAATTAAAAGGCATATTGTATTCGATAATAGGAAAGATTAATGATGAAGTATTATGTTCTGTGTGCTCTAGCGACCGCCATTTTTGTTTTAAGGGTCGTCAGAACAAGTGGACGTCCACGACGTATGAATGAGCCGCATGTATAGTCTGGAGAGCAATGGTGGACGACAACACTGCGGAATATTGTTTTTAAAAACATCATCAACAACAAGAACACAATAACATACAAACGATTGACACGGATATCAAGCGGGCTTTACACGGTCTCTGTGTTTACCCAAGGCAAGCGCATTGGATGTGTATAGCTCGGCGTTTTAAGAGTATTGCGCGAAGTATCGATTCATCCAGACATTATGTTCTAAAATACAGGCGAGTTGATAAATATTAAAATCAAACGAAAAAGGAATTTTCAATTGCGATTAATGTTAGTTTAAAACTTCAAGGTGTAGGAGATGGAAAACGCTTCATTGCGAATATTTTGTTTGTGCGGCACACTGGCCAATAATTTACATTAATCATAGCGGCTGACTATGAGCAACGACAGTTCGCATGATAATTATTACATGACATGAAAATTATTTCAAAACAATCTCCCTGATCTATTGTCAGTATTATGAAGCGATGATAGGAATTGAGAAACCCTCCTTCAGTCCGTGTCCGTTGACCCATGGTTGACTTATAACCTTTTTGATCCGTGTATGGGCGACAGTTGGACCGAACAAGAAAATGACGACTGTGAAAATCAAACCTTCCAATGTAGAACGCGTTATGCAAATGAGATATCGGCTGACGTTGGGGCGATGTGTCACGTATGTAGCGTGCACACGGCCCAGTATCGCTGTGCATCGCTGTGTGTTCGAGGTCGACGTCTTCATTTTCTTTTGCCATCGTTGGATTTTTTTTTTTTCTGTTTTATTATGCCGCGAACGTGATGTCTACGTGGTTGAATGCGCGTATGGCGAACGTGTTTAGTTGTGTCATCGGTATCCTGTCGCAGTTTTGTATGGCCTAACCCGACTCATGTACAATGCACAAACTGCCGTCACTGCTTTGCTTATAATAGCGTTGGCCCAAAACGAAAGTACATGTACATTTCACCATTGCGCTTTTCTATTAAAAACTCAACCCAGTATTTTTTGCTTGTGACGCTTTCATGGTTGGTGAAATGGAAGGAAACTGGCCGAGATTATATTCATTCTCAAACAGGATTTGTGACTAGCCAGCAGGACTTATAATTAGCTTGCTGTTTCACTATATTTCGCCCCCCGCCCAAAAAAGAAGAAGATAATGATGGCACCCCGAACAAAGATTGGGAGACCGCCATCATTGGAGCTATATTTCTGCAAGATAAACCCCCGTTTTGGTCATTTTGTCAGTTCAACCCCACATTATTCCACTTTCATACTAAATAGGTATACTTTTTTAACATTTGGAGGGAATTCCGACCGTTCCTAATCCTAAGGTGTTTTAACTAGCATTTTGCCAGTAGACCACCGTTAAGGGAGATCGCTCTGCACCAATTTTACCAAAGAGGACCCCAGGAATTAGCCAACAGTTTACTGTTAGGGTTGCGTTTGTATAAATGCGCCAATGGACGCGCCCCACGCGGAATATTTTATCTGAAGTGTTTACGTATCACATACACGAGTGCGGGCTGCATGTAAGCGCCGTGGTCTCAGTTTTAATTTACACTCGGCGGCTATCGCGCCGCGTAATATAATCGGATTGAAAAAAATAATAAACGCAGTAATTGCTCATAATAGATTGGCCGTTTTCCTTAAACTGCAATCAAATTATTGTGCTAGCGCCGGCAGTTGTTCTCGCTAATGGCGTTTCGGGGTAAAACTCTAAAATGTCTTCCCCATGCAATGACAAAATGTAGTGCAGCTAAATTACAATATGAAAAACGAGGTTGATACAGAGCCTCCCGTTTTAAGAAACATAACACACATAAAAGATCACCTTCAGTGCACACTCAGTGTATTCCGAAACAACAAAATACTCAGTTCAATGGAAGGCAACACTTTATGTTGAGAAACGTATTCGTAGTAACTATAGACAACGCATTAATCATTACTACCAGAAATAACTGGTTTATTTATTACAAATTAATTGCGACATTTCGCCCGTGGATTTGTCTTCTGTGCGAAAAAATCTTTCACATTCATCAGCTGGAGAATATCACGTCCGCAACTCCACGTTAACTAGTAGGCCTTCGGTGAATTCTTTAGTTGATAATCCAAAATTAGAAATCCTTAAATGGGCATCATCCCGAATGAGTGTGATGTCATGCACGAATAAATGACGCATTTTTGTGTATGTTGTTTTCTTTCAGCGTATCCGCAAGACACACGGTCCCGACTTCGAGCACGAACCGCTCTGCAAACAGCCGTCGTATGACCAACGATGCGACTACTGCTCATTCCACGCCAGCTGCAACAAGTTCGGCCAGGCTGAGGGTCTACTTATTTGCAAAGACTGCAGTCTGAAAGGTATGCTGTCCAATTTAACTGGTCCTCGTTTGGGGGTGACGTATTTCCAGCGCTAATATACAGCGTTTAATGGAGCTTCACGTGAAATAATGCGTGCGGAGTGATGAGCACCAGTCGTTATTCCCGCACTTATGATTCCAATTTTGACGTCACATTTTTACAACTCGAAGTCTGCGTGAATTACGGTCAAATAAAACGGCATGCCAAGACATCTATCAAATTATATCTCGACTTCTGATCTTTATGTGTTGGGGGAAAACTGCTATTGTGTGTTGAGAAAGAATATAGTAATAGAACATTGATAGTTTCATGTTTCGGAAAGGAAATGTTTTGCAATGGAACTATTTTGTTAAGCTTTTAATGAGTTGTTAAATTTCGTGTACGTAATTTTTATAAACCAACGTTTTCTTTGCATTCTTACAGTTCATCCATCATGCATGAGATACTCGGCCGAGTTAGCCGAGAGGTCACGTCTGTCGCCCTGGCAGTGCATGGACTGCAAGACATGCCTGGTCTGCAATGAATCTGGAGACGCTGTAAGTACAGTGACCCCATCCAAGGTAGGCTTTGGAGCCTGATGGCGGACGTGATGCAAACCAACCGTGGGGCTCTCGAAGAGCGAGTGATCACACAGCACGGTGTGCGGACGTCATTTTAACCATCCATGCAGCTGCTTCACTAATTTTGAATTATGGCCGACAAGTACAACCAGTCAGATACGAAAGTCTGTGCTAAATTTTGTTAACATATTATAGACAAAACTTTTTTCTGAAGCTCAAAAGGGAGGCTCAAAAGGGCAACCTCGTCTTAATTGCTTGCTGAATTTTATCTTAAAGTGAGCCACAGCCATTTAAAAAGTGGGGTTTCACTCTATTGTCCTTTTCGAAAGGACGACCTTGGCTTGGGCCTAGGTTCCGTCCAAGCCCAAGCCGTGGATTCGAAATAGGGCCTAAATATATCTGACAAGTGCTGATAAACAGCTTTTTTAAATTACATTTCTTCAATTTAAAATTAATGCTAAAATGATAGGAAACTATACTCAACTCGGTTTGAATGCAGTGAATGGCAAAAAGAAGTCCATCTGTCTGCGATACAAATTGCCGCGACTAATTGTCTGATAACATGGGGGTCTTATAAACATTCATATTTGTGTGTTCGTGTCTCAATTTTTGCTTGTTCCCTCGTTTGATCCTCACAGGACAAGCTTCTCTTTTGCGACTCCTGCGACAAAGGTTACCATATGTCATGTCACTATCCACCAGTTTTTAAGAAACCAGAAGGTACGGTATATACCATGATAATTTAAACCGCTGTAAAGTAATTTACTAGCGTCCTTTATAGTGTATTCATTAACATTTTGGGCAGCGACTATCTTATACATCAATCCTTCACCGATCTTGAACTCTTGGTGGCAGCAGATACGCCTCGATTACTGCGGTGGTACCTGGGTGGTACTGCGCTGCCTAGCGACGGGTTTAAGGGTTGGGCTATACGGCGATCATCTG
>JAUELU010000013.1:11245160-11256374 GCA_032357145.1 Evasterias troschelii
GCACACAACTTTGTGTGACAAGGGTGTTTTTTCTTCCATTATTATCTCGCAACTTCGACGACCAATTGAGTTCAAATGTTCACAGGTTTGTTATTTTGTGCATAATGTTGAGATACACCAAGTGAGAAGACGGGTCTTTGACAATTACCAATAGTGACTGTCCAGTGGCTTTAACTCCATAGTTTCCCAGTGCTCTAAAATGAACCAGTAACATTCAACCAATGATCGGTTTGGAAGGTTGGGTTTTGTTTAGTAAAAACAAGACTGATTCCTATAAGATCTACTCGCGGAAATATATTTCCTAGTCATGGTTAAACCATAGAGTTCATTATGACAAACGTTTCCTGTTTTTTAGCACGCTACAGACACGTCGACCATCCTTCACCCCAGCCGAGATCCCGAAACTCACAACTCCCGGACGAACGCCTCCTTAGTTTTTGTTTTGTGTCAACAATGGGTCCCCCAGGCACGTTGACCCCGGTGTAGCCATGGTCCCGTCATAATGAAAACAAGGATGTCATTGTCGTAAACAAAACTACGCGATTTGGTAAACAAGTCTGAGCAAAAACAAAAGTGTCCTGGAGACAATGAGCCTATTTTGGAAAACAAACAAACAAAGCAAACCTCAACAGCATAAAGTAAAACATGAATTGTCGCGAGAAGTTGTTTCTAAACCCCGGGAAAATAACAAAGCTGTTTTTTGACTTTGACCTTTTTATCCCCTCTCTGTCATAAGGACAGAGACCTGCGATTGTGGCAAACTTGGAATACTCCAATCTTGCGGAAGGGTAGTGTAACATTTCAGCTCTGTAAAATTCCCGAAGTTTTTACGAAAGCAACCGAAGCTGAACACGATTAACCATCTTTTAGGCGCGAAGTCCAGATCTAGCAACGTCACTGTTCATTACTTTCGGGAATTCTTCACTTCTAAAAATTCATAAAAATGCCAAACTTACAGTATTGCCTAATGATTCACCGTCCCTTTTGAGAATCAAGAACTCATCGCGTTCTTTGTGCACAGATCCATAAACCAGAGTGAACTTTCTAGCTATCTATATGAGTGAACTTTTCTCTTATAAACATGGAGATTATATTTAATCTTGGCCAACCACTCGCATATTTCCGTTTTACGGGTAACCCCCCCCCCCCCCCCTTCACCCTGCTTGAACTAACATCAATGTATCATTGTCGAGGCATTGACTTCCTTGCAAGTATCCAATGACGTCTGTGGTGTCATCGTAAAGGAGCTGGGGTTTTGTGTTGGATTTTTTTTTTTCAAACACAGTTTTCATGAATATAACTTAATTTCAAGTGGAATTGTTTTACAGAAAAAGATGGTTCTGGTATGAACTTTATAATCAGTAAACTTTCAGACTAAAATTAAGCAATGGTGTGTTTTTTTAATTCTTACCAGTTATAATACATTTAACCGAGTGCTGTAAAAGGAAACACTTTCTATTTTGGGAAGATTCTGTCTCCAGCCCCCCTTGCTTTTCCGGTGATAGACACTGTCGGTTCAGAGTTTTGAGTGAACCCATTGTGATGCTCTTATTTGACTTTTGTTTTGTCTTTCTGTGTGTGTGTGTTAAAACAGCGTGTTCAGAGGGCAAGTGGGGTACCAGCTGCCAGCAGAATTGCCCCCCTTGTATCAACGATGGTGTTTGCGATGATGTTACCGGCGTTTGTATATGCCCGCCGGGGTTCATGGGTTCAGAGTGTGAAATCGGTAAGTGCATTACACCAATTCTTCACCGATCTTGAACTCTTGGTGGCAGCAGATACGCCTCCATTATTGCGGTGGTACCTGTGTGGTACTGCGCTGCTAGAACAGGTTTAAGGGTTGGGCTACACGGCGATCATCTGATCAGACATTGCAAATCACTTAAACCCGTCTAGGGAGCGTAGTACCACCCAGGTACCACCACAGTAATGGATGCGCATTTGCTGCCACCAAGAGTTCAAGATCGGGAAGGATTGGTGTAAGTTTGTTAACTACCCACTGTAAAAGAGCGAAGGCAATTTTGCATAATTTTACATGCCACCGGGGACAAGTTGTAAAAATATGTTTATATTTTAGGCCTCAATATGCTTGGAAATGATGACAAAGTATGAAAACCGAAACTAGGCGTGTCCGAATTGATGGCTACGGCTATAGCTACTGCTGGATGGCAGCGTCATCATGCCTTGAACTTGAAGTACAGTATGTCCTTAGCAACACCCTTAGCAACATGAGCCATAGCCAGAGTCGCCAATTCGTATGTGGCCTTAGTATAAACATAGAGCAACAACCATGTGGTCATTTTAGTTAAGTTAATTTGTGTGAAAAAATAGAATTAGCTGTTGCAAACTGCTTACCAACCAAAAGGACCTGTGGTATAAATGCAAAAATTAGTTAGTGGCTTGACGTTTCGACCCTAGCAGAGTCTTTATCGAAGGCTAAATGACAACACAACACAAACATACACCGTGTATACAAGTGTAACAAGAGCAGTTAACTTGTGTGTATTTCAACTCACCCGGGTGGATTTCACAAAACTCTTCCTAACAATAGGACTAGTCCTAGGCAATGCTAAGAGATAGGACCGGTCCTAAGTACTAGTCCTAACTTAGGACCGGTCCTATCTCTCAGCAATGCCTAGGACTAGTCCTATAGTTAGGAAGAGTTTTGTGAAATCCACCCCAGGTCCCGTAGTTGTACGGTGGATTTAAAATGCCATGTTTTGCTTGTTTTGTGTTAATTTCCCTGCCAACTTTTGCTGAGGAGGAAACAGTTGTTTTTAAAACAGCTCTGAACCATGTCATACCGTTGGTGAACCATCGTGTGGTGTTGTGTAACTGAGCACAGTTAAATGCTGACGGGTTTTTATTGACATTTTCTTATAATCGCACTTTGCCTCAGTTTTAACAAGGATAAAGCATCAGGTGCAACGGAAGAAAAACACTGAAGTTGATTTGTTTATTTTTGTACAAAGAGCACATTATAGAGATGCATGTACTAACAATCTCAGTTTCACTTTCTCTGTTTAATAATTTATTGATGCCTTGATAAACCTTAAGCCTAGTTATTGAGAATCTTTTTTTTTTTACACTGGGTCAAAATCCTAAGGGTGACTGTGCACAAAATTTGTAAGATTTAGTGTAAGTATTCACAGATTTGCACATTACTTACATCGTATAAAGATGGTCATGGTGAAAAACTTCCCTTTCATTATTTTTGATTGAATTGCTAGTGTTTTTTTAAAGAAATGAATAAAAAGTGTTGATCGCGTGACCAAAACTCAATGCTTGAAAACAGTGAAAACATACAATGTTTAAGTTAGTGTTTGAGTGACACCAATACGAACAGTGTCCATTTTGATTGCTACTTTAAAACAATTCCAAATGCTTTGTAGTTTTTACTAAACTCCTCTCCTTTTTGTTTGGCATCCATAACAGGATGTGGCAGTAACAGATTTGGACCGACATGTGAATCCCAGTGCAAGGCCGACAACTGCAGGCACATGCATTTTTCGCTTCCCGACCCGTTCGGCAGCTCGTGTGCAACAGGGTGGACCGGACTGGCTTGCGACACGCGTAAGAAAACATTTTCCAATTCGTTCAAAAATAGTAAATGTGCATTGTTTGGACCTGTTCGTGTTTGTTTACGTATGGCTTACAAAAGCAAACAACGGAACCTCACGTGACGGCTCTAGATGAAAGTAAATGTACAAACGCTTTCAACCTAGCAGTTTCCAAGTAAACAAAACGCAAAATGCTTGCCAAGGATTCGATCTGCCTCTAGCCATCGGGCTAGCTCGGTGGTAAGACATCTGCTCTGCAAAGGTCGTGGGTTCGAATCCCACCCGAGTGATTTGCCTGTGGATTTTTTTTAACAGAGCTCGGGCAAGTAGTGAGTATACGGTGCTTAACACACATCGGTGTAAGGTAAACACTAGATTATGTTCAAAATGCTTGTGTTTATTTATTTCTATTTACGAGTCTTTGTCAATCTTGTTTATTAATGTGACGTTATTCGGCTGTAAGCCGCGCCTGGCTCCACTGTTTACTGCATGAGCTAGATTTTGTGTAAGGATTTATGCTTGCAAGAAAAGTTCAAAAATTGGACTTGGCTTTTACAGATGATCTTCAAACACTACAACTGAGCAGTCGTCCAATGACCTGCCTCCTTTTGTCTCAATGCGTCTGCTGTGTGCACAACTCACAGTGTTTGACAACCAATAATGTCTGTTCGCATGCGCAAATGTAGGCCTAATTAGCATAATCATGAGAAAGTATTATTCCTCACAATGATTTAGTCGTTCTAGTACGCCTAAACCAAAAGTATCCCCCAGCCAATAGCCGATCCATAAACCCACAGTTTATAGGCGCGTATATAGGGGACGTATATAGGCTCCCCTCTCCAAACCCTTGTCTTGTCCCTCCCCTTCTTGCCCCCACCCCCAAAGTAGTACATAGAATCATCATTTCAGTAAAGTATAAAGTGCCAACAGTTCTTTGCCCAATTCCCCCCCCCCCCCCCCCCCCCCCCCCACCCAAACGAAAATGTCCGGGTCATGCCACTGGTTTGTAAAGGCCTTGGCGACCCAACCATTCGGGCTATTTTTGTTTTTATTGTGCCTTGGTTTGGCCTTTTGGTCGTTGTTTAGATAATGAAATCAAATCATTGATCCCAGGAACGGATGTCCCAGGAACCCTAAATAAGAACCCCTGGAACTAAAACAATACAACAACAACCAACGGTAATACCGATCATTAGTTCCTTGGCAAGTAGACCGCAAAATCTGTCAGGAGTGTAAGTGATACTCCTGTTGCTCGTTAACAAGGTGCGTTTCTCGCTTTTCTAGCTAACAAAAATTGGTCTGGTCCCTTTCTGATTACAAAATTAGAACTATCATTTTGCCACAAGGAACCTGACAAACATAGCCACACCACAATATCAGGCCGTTTGCGAATAAGCGACTACAGCTAAGACTGCGGCTTGGTCACCGCATTCCTGCCATTTTACATTCCCGCCATTTTACGTCCCCGCCATTACTGTTGCTAAACCACATTGAAGTGCATCAAAACCATGCAGCAAGGGACCTGCTCAGTTGCAACGCCCCAACCCTGTGGTTAGTTGTCAGGTTATGCTGAAAAATGTTTTTCTGCATTTTTTCAACGGCTGTTTAGTCTAAGTGTGTAGTTTACATGTCCAGATATTGCCTGCAATTTGAGCTTATTAATTTGTTCGCTCAATTATAGATCATGTGACCTGTGACATCACATGTTTACAAAAGAGCCACAGAGCTTGTACTTCCTTTTGCGGGCACAGTTTGTACGCAGCTCAATGGAAGAATCTTTATGAAGATTGCACTGGCTGACTTTTCTCAACTTGTGATATGAAGAAAGGGGGGACATCTCAAAAGCTGTACAGCATGCAGTTGCTTTTGTAACTATTGAATTCATGTGAAAATAATGACACAAACTGTAAATTTTCCCATATGGCCTGCCTTACCCGTCATCAGGAAATGCATTAGAATGTACAAGGTCACCACTGCAAACGTGGTCTATAAGTTAAGTTTTATAATTTGTTTTCATCAATCATTGACAAATGACCTACCGATTTTGTACACGAATGATGCTGGCAGAGTTTTGTTTCATGCCCCTCCTTACCAAATCACCGATCCCTGTTGATTGACACCCCCTCTTGGAATTGTGGCATAGTCCAGCCTAGGATACCATGGCATATGCACTGATCAGTGGGCATATGAGCCGACCAGTCTGTACGATGTAAGACAATGGACATATTAAAACACTTATGTCAGCATGTGCTGACGGCGGCCCCTATGGCGGGGTTAAATCGATGAAGATGCACTTCTCTTCGACTTGTCTGCACATTATTTATTCAAGGGTTTGAAGTTCACTGTCTTATTTTATTTTCTTATGTTAATACCAACCGCAACCACACAGTCATTCATCTTTACACAACAATAACTAACGCCAAAAATACCCAGCACCGGAAGTCTGTTCCTTTGTCTTCTGAAACTGTTATTGTCGAATTTATCTGAGTGTGTTTATTATCCGAGTACACACGGCTCATAGTTTATATGATTATATTATGGATGGTTTTCCCCCATGATCATGAGGGCCCACGCCTAGATTTTCCAAAAGATAACCTAGAAAATGAAGGGCTGAACAATCAAAACTTCAAGTGTTGTTCCGGGAATATGGAAAGTGTTTTTGAGGCCAAATAGTTTGATTTATGCTACACCGAACGAGGTTTTTTGTGACAAGGAAAATGAAACTTTTTGGCTAAAAACGGGGCATTTGCATACGGTTACCTTAAATCTGTATTTCTTTGTGACGAGTGATTAATGATGATATATTATTATTAACTGTCTGCACATTTTATTGTATGAGTAATGATGGTTTTCTGGAGGAATTCATTTTGTTACGGAGTTACCACACATGACTTTGTCCGGTAAACTTCATCCATAAAATTTTTTATTTTATGGCCATCTTCGAAATTACGGCTTAGGCTTCGAGACTGGCTAAGTTCCCTCCGCCTGTTCGAACCCCCGTACCAAAAGCGCACGTTTTCCAATTAAATTTACTGACCCGTTAGCCCAAGTCGGAGCCTATACCAAAGCTGAAATTATTTCATCAGATCTTATAGCACTTCCCCAGGTATAAATCGTCACCACAAAAGTCTGGCTGCCGTTAGTTAGATAAGTGACCTGTGAA
Organism: Evasterias troschelii; assembly: GCA_032357145.1. Classification (NCBI taxonomy): domain Eukaryota; kingdom Metazoa; phylum Echinodermata; class Asteroidea; order Forcipulatida; family Asteriidae; genus Evasterias; species Evasterias troschelii. The sequence goes on from JAUELU010000013.1 coordinate 11,251,884, forward strand.
TTTGGCATTTTATGTTCTGAAAATTTCACTTCAAAAGGTGGTCGCGTTTTTGAGATATCACCGAAAAAACCGGAGTGAATATTTCCACGCAGGAAGAATATTCCCTATAGGAATACACAGTCTGAGAAGCGTTACGGCCTCTCAGATTCAAATTTTTGGGGGGATAAAAAGCGATATATTTTTCCGATAACCGCAGTAGTTTATAGTGAAAAGTCTCTCAAAATGCATTATTCTATCCAAAGCTGCTGTACTTCTTACCAAGTAAATTTGTACAGCCATTAATTTTCAGAGTCATTACCAAACGTGTACAGACCCTTTACCAAACGTGTACAGACCCTTTAATGGCTTTATGAAATTAGACCCATGTCCATTCAGAGACACCGTATAAATCTGAGCTTCATTTTGGTCAAGTCTGGTCACCGTAAAAAACATTATAATAATATGCATGGCTTTAGCAAACGAGACATACACAAATACAATATGTACTTGAAGTAGGTTGACGAAGGACACAATCAGTTTTAATGAGTTTTTATTGTGAGTCACACAGTGAAAGATTGTTGTCACCACTCGTTTGAATTGGAAGAACAGTTTCCGACCTAAATCAAAACATCAGAACTGCGTATACTAAGCGGATATTGTGGCAAGGTTTCAGTTTACATAAGACAGACTAGTTATTCCGTAAACAAGATTTTGATGGAACCACCAGGCCTATAATGCTGATGTTTGTTCGGTTCTAGAAGCTTTCTTCCAGGGCCGCAACCAACCACGATCCCGCTTGGTTTTGCTCAACGCTCTCTGCGTTTTGTGATTAGAAGTTTAATCAACCACGTGAGGGCGCTATGTTTCCATGCATAATGGCACAACCTACGGCTTCGTTTTGGTTGTTTTTTGAAACCGTGGGGCTTGGGCTTGGGTTGAGGTACCGTTAGTTATAGAAACGTGTGCTTTCCTAACAGGGCTTCAAACAGGAGGAAGGAGCCCAAGTCGTGGTTTTGCAAACAGCCATAGGTTCGAAAAGGCGCACTTTCGGCCGGTTTTCAAACAGTTGTACTAGTAGTCGTTCGGGTGTTGAAGGCGGCCTAACAGCTCTGGCTTGTTCCGTTTTTTGTTTTGTTTTTCTATTATTTTATTGTAAACATTTCCTTGAAGTCCATTGAAAATGACACGCACAAATAATGTTATCAGCAACTTATCTTGATGTTTGACGGTGTAAACACACAGAAGGGAAGTCCCATCCTCCGTGAAACAGCCAGAAGGGAAAAAACACAAATTGTCCCGGATCCATGCATTGACTCTTTTCACGTTCACCATCAAATTAAAGGTAGGATCGGTATATAGGAGATCTGACAAAATAGTCGCAGACAGTCGTCTAAAATGATGTTTTGTATGATCAACTTTATACATGAGACAACAAACTTGTGAAAGTTTGGGCTTAAAAACCTTAAAACGAGGCATGTGGTCAAACATGCCCATCCCAAATCAAGAAAAACATAACCGCAGTCACGTGGTAAATACTAACCATGCCATACTCCATGATATCCTCCCCAGTACCCTAACACACAGTCTGAAAGGGGTGTCAATCAACAGGGGTCGGTGACTTGGTCAATGGGGGGTGGGGGAGTCTTCATTGCGCATGTACAACAATTTCCCCATTGGTTTGTACACAAGCAATGGCCGCCTGGTTAATGTCAATGACACTACAACTCGGGCGCTAAGTCACCATAAGTCTGAGGCAGGCCCAAAGAGATGATTGAAAACATGCACATTATTTTAACCATGCACAGTCGCATTATTCTTAATATTATAGTCGTAACAACCGAAATCAATTGTTGTGATCTTTTTAGGTTTTCAGCTACAGTTTTCTTGCAAATGAATATGACCTCATTTTAGAGGGAAATATTTTACACACAAAATACGGGGAGAATGAACTTCATAATCAGTAAGCTTTTACTGAGAGTGAAATTAAACAATGATGTTTTTTATCCCGACCGATCCTGCATCCTGCAGTGTGAGTGCTAAAAATGGGAGGAAAAGATATCATCCAATTCGCACATCTCGTATAGCGAAAAAATCGAGAAGGGTAAATAAAATACGAAACAATAATAAAATCGGCGAAGCCCAACCCCCCTTTTTTAAGTAGGGGGATTGGGCATGTACGTTTAAAACCTTGTGGTGTAAGTTTCGCAAGCTGAAGTTTTTCGTAGGTCTTTGCTTACAGAAGCTCATTCATTTTTAAATCGTATTGTTGCAAGAATTATTAAAATCAAGAGTGACGTCAACAGAAACTAAATGGGTAAAAGAAAAAGAAAAAGAAATCAAATTTCTAGTTGCGAAATAATGAAGTTTGAGTTTCTTCTTTACAATGTAGGCCTATACTTTACTCGAGGATATCAAAAAGAAAGAAAAAACAAGATTGTCAACATAGGATTTCCCCTGTGGTTTATGTTTGCCTTTATTCTGCGAAGGATGACAGTATTAAATGCGTCGGTGTGCTTGGACTTTACATATAGGTGCAACTGTCCTAATTCTAGACCAGGCGCACGAAAAAAGACTAGCACCGGTTAACTACAACTGTTTGTCTTTCTTTCATGTTGTACATCTTCTGACATTGGCACAAACGCCTTGAATAAAGGCTAAGGTTACCTTGAAAGTGAGGCCGACCTGAGTCAAAGTTTTTCGTTTTTCCGGTACTAGTAGGCCTACAGGAAACAAGAAAAAGGGGTAAATCAAAATAACAGTAGCCTACAAACAAACTGTAAGGTAAAGCGAATGATCCGTAAAATAACAAACAACTGAAAAACTAAAGTTAATGCTATCAATTCTGCCAAAACGTGTAGACTGATCATTGTTAGAAAAATGTAAAGTTATCATATAACGTAACAATTAATTCATATGAAGCGCTATTTCATCAAGATCATACTGCAGATATTATTTTATATTATTAGAAATTACATAAATAGAGGTGAACTTATAGATGCCCTATTAGGGGAAGACTGTCCCAAATCATTGGTCCAGCTATATACACTGAATGGCTTTTTGACCCCAAACTTTGTTTGCACGGGGAACATTCAAGTGAATGATGTCAAGTGTGGAGTGGACCGATGAAAACAGGGAAGAGTGTAAAATGACACTCCATGTAAAGATATCTAGGAGTAGTTTTGTTCAACCAATATTTTATAAACAAAAAGAGCAAGTTTTAAATGGCTCCGTTCTCTATTCAGTTTGAAGCTCTCTGAGTGGTGGAGGTTCTGAGTGCCATACCATTAATTTGTCGACCTTAACATCGCAGATAAATCAGGGTTAGTTGTATATTTCAACTGTTTTATCCCAAGTTTCGGCGGTAAAAGGGGCACTATTGTGCCCGATAACAATCCGAGACAATAGCTGACATCGCAATTAGTTGTCGTGGCAATAATATTAGAAACATGAAAGAAAGAGAACATTCTTTTGAGTTGGTTGTTATTGTAAGTGTGTTTTAAATACCCAGACCAGGATGAACCAATCGATTTATGCTACCAACTATAAGAACTTAACCCTTGCACCATATAAGCAATGAGTTTAAAACTGAATGGACGTCCTCGTAAACCCAAACTGGAATTCATTTTAGAAAAGACACTTTCGTTTGGTTTCCACCCTGTAGCTTTTTCTGTATAAAGAACCTTTTCTGGTTGCTTTCCTGGGAAAAGGAATCCTTGAACTATAATTTGGGCGCAGGGACCCCGGGTACCCTAGTTTGCCTGCACCGAGTACAAAACCAGACCTGGTGGGTCTACTTAGGGCATTAGACCAGTCTTATCTCGCAGTTGCACTAGTCTCGAAACCCTGCTTCTTCGGGCGGAAATGAAAGCGACTATGTGCACACCAGACTTCCCCGGAAATGGGACAGAAAAACCGGCGTCTTTGTAGCCGTCAGGTCGTGCAAAATGTCACCTTGTTAGAAGCCTCGATAAAGACGATAGAAGAAAAAAAATGTGCATATAAAATTAAGGTAAATTTGACAGGATATGACAGTTGTCAAACCCATCGTCTAGAAAGAAGCATTGAGTCTCGATGACCAGCTTCATATTACAGGGCCACCTGAAGCTTCTGCAAAAGGCTATACAGCAGCGGAATTTTAAGTTTGCAAGACTTCAAATTTTGAGTCAATATTTTGTTCCCAAAAACATTATTTGTTAAACTTGCAAGCGAAATATTCGAAGGTGATCATTTCGTCTTTCCATTGCTAGTTTATTGTTGGCATTATTTTCTTCTTGAAAGTATCCCTTCATTCTAATTCAATCCAATCAAATGTTGGATTGACCAAGTAGAAATAGAGCTATATCCCTTCAAACAACGGTTTTGCGATGTCGTTATACACAAACCTTATTTATGTTGTGATGTCACCAAAACAACGCACCCAGTGTCAAACATTGGCAATTAAAGGGAGTTTATACTTTTGGTAAATGTCAAAGACCAGTATCCTCACTTGGTGTATCCCAACATATACATGAA
>JAUELU010000013.1:11273028-11283786 GCA_032357145.1 Evasterias troschelii
GAAATCAAATTCGTGGAAAATAACTTCTTTCTTAAAAACTACGTTACTTCAGAGGGAGCCGTTTCTCACAATGTTTTCTACTATCATCAGCTCTCTATTGCTCATTACCAAGTAAGTTTTATGTTAAAAATTATGTTGAATACTTACCAATAGTGTCCACTGCCTTTAAATGATAAAGACGATATTGGTAATATATAACAACCTGGTTACAAAAACAGATCAGCGCAAAATATTTACAATTAAAACTGACGTACCACGAGACGAGCTGGGCCAAAAATGTCACGGCTCTGCTTACCGTAAGCAAAGCTCAGAGTATGACTACGCTCGGCCAGAGGACAGCACCAACACCAGCTATGAAGCGGTAAGAGTGCCAAAGAGTTCAGCTGAGAAGCAGGGAATTCCGCGCTTACGTCAAGCGTATATTTCAGGGGTAAGCAGGGATTTTTGCTTGTGCGCGTGCGTATTCCACGTTATTCTTCGCTTATACGGCTAGCGCAGAAATTCGGCGCTTGCACAGTGAGCGGGTGTGATAATCGCAATCGCAGATGATTCGACGGTAAGCAGAGCCATGAAATTGGGCCCCTGGAGTCATGTATAACTTATCAAAATATGCTGCATAATCAAGGCAAAGAACGGTTAAGCAATAATCTGTGATTGGTATTGAAAAATAAATTATTTATGTTGGAGGTGCAAGACGGTGGAATTAAGTGAAAGAATGGGCGGGTGGCAAGGAGAAGTTAAGAGTCGATTCTGCTCAACCAACGATACATAGAGGTCAATGTTACTTCATTATTACGCTCGAGTACAACACTGCTTCAGATGCTGGTTGAGGGTGGAGTCCGCTATCTTGAACTTCGTCTGATTGCAAATCCAAATCAGCATAGACAATGTCGTCCTCAGATGCTGGGTTGTCATGACTACTCTGCTGCCTCATGGGTACACTTTCTCTGGCATAGGAAGAATCGTTGGTACTTTCCAGGCTAGAGGTAACGTCATTGACGCTTGTTGGGGGCGGGGGAGAGGGTACCATCCGGTCATCAAGGGTACCAGGGGCGTTACTCCCACGCTGTGTTGGCTTGGGCTTATACGCTCCGGGCTTACCGTGTCGAGATGGTCTGACTATTGCCGTTGGTTTGTTGGGAGTGGATAAGTCGTCTCCAGAGGGCGATGTTGCTCCATCAGATACACTAGAATCAAATGCAGGATTGTCATTATGGGTACCCAAGGTGTTACGCTCCGCTGGTTTGGGCTTATAGGGTGTGGGCTTACTAGGTCGAGATGGTCTGAGTGATGCCGTCGGTGTGATGGGTGTGGATAAGTCGTCTCTAGAGGGCGACATTGTTCCATCAAAAACGCTAGAATCAAATGCTGGATTGTTGTAACAATCCTCAGCTGTAGGATCTAAGGTCAGGTCTGACTGTTGCTTCTTCACTTCATGTGCGGTCCTTTGAGTTTCAGTACGGAATGGTTTTGCGTATAATAGACTTGGATCAGGCACCTCTTCTGTTTGTACCGGCAAAGTACCAGCATAAGACGCGTCTTGTCCAGAAATTGGGCTTTGGGTGGGGACATATATGATATTATCCTGTAACCCATGTTGTATTGAGTCAAAGTCTCCATACTCGTTAACACTTATCTGAGATTGTTCAGGTCTATCTAGTGTCAATTCAGTATTTGTTTGATTGATGTCTGCATTGGACTGTATCGATTTGGGATCCGTGTTCCCAGAGCGTCGTTTAAAGAAAATAACGATCAGGATTATGATGGGAAGAAATAGAGCTACTCCCCCGGCGACTGCTCCGACAATGACGGCAGGATTGAACAAACTTGTGGGCGTAACTTCATTCTCTGACGTGGATGTTGTTGTGGGTTCTGTCATGGGTATTGTCACGGTGTTCCTCACTGTAATTGGTCCGATTTGACATGAACGTAGCATACCAGTGAAATACATTGATGATATGACGCATTCGAAGGCAACACCATTATCAGCATCATCCACTGTCAAATTTAATGTCCTTACGACTGTATCGTTATCACCGTTGATTAATGATATCCAGTTGGTGTATCTAGTAGTCTGTATAGTGGGATTGATCGTCATTCTGACTGTTCCGTGACTGCTCTCAGATGAACACCTCATATCTAACTCTGTCCCTGCGTCTACTGTAATGGGTCCAGCAGGGAAGCACATAGGGAAGGACTCACTGGGGAAGTATAACACTGAAAGTGTTACACTGGATGAGGCTACGATGACGTGGCCTCCAGTCGATATTGGGTCATTGACATTACACAGATATTGATCAGAATCCGCCCTTTGCATATTGGTGATGTTAAAGTCTTGAACAACTGTCTGAGTAGCCATATTTACCGATGTGTTGAAGGTGAACCGTCTATTCGTAGAAACAGTGGATTCACCCCATCTCAAGGTCATGTCTGGGTCTTCGGTTGCCCACTGAACGATATGATCCGACTCCAGGTATGTAGCGGTACACCTCATTGCAACCTGCCCGCCCTCCTTACGATCGGCCTCTGGTGTTAAGATCTCCGCATACACCGTTGGTTGAGCAGTGACAACCATCAGGAATCCGACTGCATCAAGTGAACACCAAACACACACCAGCAAAACATGCATCGAGATCCTTCCATCCATTGTATTGAATCTGAGTTTATTAAATTTATTTTAAATCAATCCTGGAGAAGACGGATAAATGATGGAAATGCATGAAGTAAGATCCTGCGTTCACACTCAGCTCATTGTAACAGTGATTTAATATGCATGTATTTAACGATGAAGTTAACTTGGTTGTACTTCCTTATACTGAGCACCACACGCCAATGAACTTCAACAATAACACAGATCCGGGTTCACATTTTTATCGAGACATGTTTAACAATGAGAATTGTAATTTCACAGTTCACAAATCGTACATTGACTCACCTATCATGAAAGTACTGTACGACTTTAGCACAATCACAAACCAACTGGTTGTAACATTTGAAAGTTCCTATAAGGTCTAATTTTGGTGGAAAGAAACAACCGAAGAGACAAAACACAGTGAGATTATGACAGAGGAGTTTCGTTGAAAAGGGAATAGAATATTAACACTACTGAATAATATCAATTTCTTCAGCCATGATTGAATGAAAAAGAATCATTCACCTTTTCATATAATTAATCAAAGCTATTATGACGTGCCACTTGAACTATTAGCAACAATGGTCCTGATTCAAAGCATTGACAACATGAACATATTAATGTCTTGATTATTGATTTACCATCGATTCAATTAGTTCACTGAATCATGAGACAATGGTCTTATTACGTGGTATGCTTCTGCTGCAAAATGCCCCGCCCCAAAATTTCCTAGCAGTGTTATGGTGTGGTACACATCTTAATAGCAGCAGAGTGTGCCCTCTACTCCTTGTCTGTGATTATTACCTCGTAATCGTTAGTGTCCTTCATTGACGGGATCATGCAATGAAGTCGATTATTGTGTTCATTTTGAATGGCAGATAATTTAATATAAATAATCCATAAAATATATCAACGGAGTCACTAATCAATTTTTAAGATATACTTTTCTTAACAAAATACAGTTGTACCCTTGAGTTGCTGACGTAAAAGCTGCTTTGAATGTGCAGGGGCGTCAATCCGTCTCGAAAGAAGGGGGGGGGGGAAGAATGATTATTTTACAGGGTCGGGTCCAGGGGCCCGCCAAAGGGCCCCTGGTGGGGTCCTGGGGCGAAGGGGGCTCCTTGAGGGTTTCTGAAACGATATATTAATTATCTAATACTTGAATCACACATAAACTTGTATACTTCAACAATCTCCAACCCCCCCCCCCCCCCCGTTTGCCGATGGTAGATTGTGAATATTTTGAATTATTCAACGTCTCTTCTTTAACGATGAATCTTAATTTATTTAATTTTTTGTTTTCAAGCTGTACAATTACAAACTCAAAGCATACTTACTTGTTATATTGGCAGCATTGATAGCAACTGCGTGCACAGGATTAGGTCTTAATGGACAGAAAAACAATGAATGTAATGGGTGGGGGGTCCAGGTGCCGGCGTACGGGCCCTGTTGGGGTCCAAGGGCGAAGCTCTGTTGGGGTCCAGGGGCCGCGAAGCCTCCGGAAGCTTCGGATTTGGAGGGTGAATAATCAAACTTCCACATCACACATACGCCAAAAAAGAGAGAAAAGGGCACACTTTTTAAGCACTTTTGATCTTTATCGATCTTTTAGCTTTACTGGAGAAATGTTCGTAACATCGGGCGCTCCAATACAATTTTACTACCACACATCAACTAGACTGAGTATGCCTATGGACGTATTCCTCAATAGAATAAGACGGCAAACCAAGATCCTATCGATAATCCTTTGTTTTGTGAAAGTGGCGTCACATACCAATAATCTATATCAGATTGCTGTTTGAAAACGCTTTGCAAAATTTTACTTGGGAATGAATTGGACGTGAAATTTGGAAAGGATAGGACTCATGCCTTTTCAATACCTGCACATAGCCGTCTTAAAAAATGGAAAGGAAGCAACACGTGATGACATGCTTTTGGATCTGGTCGGTGCATGTTAGATTTCATGCATATTCATTAAAAACATCGTGGGTGAAAACAACAATCCGGCGTTTTCAATATCAGATGCAGTATTATCTTTACACTTCTCCGGCAATCCCTCGGAAAGGGGAAACAACACGTGAATGCCCGAATGAAGAACAAACTGGCACATTGGTTTTATGTTTATTGAAAATTAAATATTAAACAACTACAATAGAAGAGTGAATTTTTGAGAAAAAAATATGCGAATGGGAATATGCTGCCACGAAAAAAACAAAACAAAAAAACACTTTGCGAATTTTCTCCTTACCCTCTCTTTCTCTCTTCCCCTTCTTTTTGTTCTTATTTTTTCGGGGATCCTCTTTATTAAAGAAAGTTGTTCATTTTGCCTCATACAAAATTCAAACAACTGAAGAGACAAAACACAGTGAGATTAATTAGGGAAGGACTCACTGGGGAAGTATAACACTGAAAGTGTTACACTGGATGAGGCTACGATGACGTGACCTCCAGTCGATATTGGGTCATTGACATTACACACATATTCATCAGAATCCTCCCTCTGCACATTGGTAATGGTAAAGTCTTGAACAACTGTCTGAGTAGCCATATTTACCGATGTATTGAAGATGAATCGCCTATTCGTAGATACAGTGGATCCACCCCATCTCAAGGTCCGTTCCTCAGTCCTCCACGCCACGATGTGATCCGACTCCATGTTTGTAGCGATACACCTCATATCAACCTGCCCGCCCTCCTTACGATCGGCCTCTGGTGTTAAGATCTCCGCATACACCGTTGGTTGAGCAGTGACAACCATCAGTAATCTGCCTGCATCAAGTGAATACCAAACACACACCAGCAACACATACATCAAGATCCTTCCATCCATTGTATTGAATCTGAGTTTATTAAGTTGCTATTAAATCATTCCTGGAGACGACGGATAAAGGATGGAAATGCATGAAGTAGGATGATCCAACATTCACACACAGCTCAATGTAACAGTGGTTTTATGTATTTTCGATGAAGTTAACTTGGTTGTACTTCCTCATACTGAGCACCACACGCCAATAAACTTCAACAATGACACAACTGTGGGTTTTCTTATTTTTATGGCATTATGTTTAACAATGAGGGTCATAATGTCGCAGTTCAACTGATTCTAGAACATACCACAAACCAACAAAATAAATGAAATATTTCTTTACTTTTTGTCATTGTCATTAAATAAGTAGGATGGTTTGAAACAGAAGAATCAAATCAAATTTTCCTAAATGTTTTTCCTTTTGACGCTTATTTTGCAGTCTTGTAATCGCTTGCAGGCTAGGTGACTTTATGTTTGTCAAAAACTCAATTAATCTCTCACTGAGCACTCTCAAAAGAGGATTGTGACGTCACAGATCATCCAGGTAGCACTAAAAAAAGGAAATTGTCTGATAGTTCATTTCAGGTTTTCATAAATCCCAATATGACAAACAAATACGCCACCATCAGTGGTGACAGGGTCCTAAATACTTGTCTTATTTTTTATACAGAACGGAAAGAAAACCTTCATCAAAGAAAGCTGTTAATTTTGCATTATCCAAAATCAAAATTTTGCTAATTAAATGGCTCAATATTGTGGCAGAATAAGTTGTAATAACACAAACCTCTCACTTATCGTTTGACTGAGGAAACATGAAAAGATACAATATTTTAGATTTGTAGGAGGAAAGTTAAATATACGTGTAGTGTCAATGAGGCTCTTACTTTCATAATTGAGATAGACGTTTAAGATACCACGTGTTGATATCAATATCTCGTTGTTAATTTATTCAAAGCCAGTAGGTTCGTACATATTCATACAGTCTGATTACCAACAAATAATCTTTTAACAATTACAATTTATTCACATTAGGCAGGTTCATACATCTTCATGTTTTCCCTTTGCATTTTTTTCTGATTAAAAATCTTGTTAAAAATTTTAATATGAAAATGTTGTCAGTAATTTAACTTTAGGAGCAGGTTCATACAAACGCGTATATCTTAAATCAAAATGATTATTTCTTAATAGTTATATTAAAGCAATCAGGTTCTTATATCATTGATGTAATCTGAGTATACATGAGTATTCATGTTGTGTTCTGACCCATTGCCTTTTTTTCTGAACAAAAATCTTGTTAAAAATTTTAATCTAAAAAATGTTGTCAATAATCTTTTTAAAGGAGCAGGTTTATACATAATCATATTTTCTAATTCCAAATATCATAGCGAGCAGTTTTTTACATCATTGATGTAATCTGAGTATACATAAATATTCATGTTTTGTTCTGACTCCGTATACTTTTATGATCAAAATCTAAAGTGTGACATTAAAATAGATTAAAGGGGCAGTGTCGTCAAGGTCAAAGTAGGCCTGTGGCTGTACAAGGAATTACTGCACGAACGCGCTCTCCCGCCATATCATTTGGTCATGACGACACAGCCCCTTTAATCTTAGTGTGCACCATTCATAGTGCCTTTATTTACAGTGTTACTGTAAAAACAACAAAATTAAATTAACATAACTTTGACAGATATAACTTTTTTGAATATAATTTTTTTTCTGAACAATTATAGATGCGTTTATAAACGATTTTCATCTACTGTTTATACCTTTTAATCGCAACGAATACATGTTTTTTCGATATTAATTTATTCTGTACATTTAAATTTGATGCGTTTACATAAACAAAGTTTACAAGTTTTTCAAAACCTTAAATCTAAAGCCCACCATACATAACGGTTTCACGCATTTGAACTAATCCCAGGTTTACGAAATTGTTGTGATTACTAAAATAGCCACGTTTCCAGCCACAACGCCTTTTGAAAATTTAGAGAGATACTGAAAGAGAAACTATGGAGGACGTAGGAGTTCACCCATTGGCGGTGGTGTGTGAGTGGACGTGGCAGTGGTTGTGAAAGTGTGTGTGCACTCTAAGGGTGGATACGTACAGCACTACTGCATACAGAGAATAAAAACCTCATGCAGTAATGTTTTCCTAGTTTATGAAAACAATTGTGACGCTTTTGATTTTTTTTTTATCCAAGAAGCGTGTTGTTTACAGTATACTTGTAAGGAGGTTCAACTATGAAGTGTAAGGTTACAATTTTTCTTTGGGTTTTCTCAGCAAGGCAGGGTTTAATAAAAAGAGTAATAATTTTGTATTTTTGGTTACCGTTACATTAAACAACCTAAATTAGGTTTAATGTGAAAAGTTTGTCCTTACTTATCAAGTGTTTTGGAGGCATCGTATGGAAAAATGTATTGACTAACAGTATAGATTCTCACGATCATGGTAGTATAAAAACATGATTACAAAATAACATCTCTGCAAAATGTTTACAAATGAACAATGAAATCAAGATGTCAAAAATTGATGCATGTTTGTTTTAGTTAGAAGAATGCAACAATACCAAAATTGAATTGTATAGAAACTGATCTGAAGATGCTATTTAATCAAGGCATCAATAAGAACGGATACGCAATTTGAGGAGGTACGAGGGTGAGATTTGGAGTGATTACCAGGCTTGGTGAAGACAAAGAGTCCCTCTCATCCTACGATATCTGTCAAATAGTTCAATGTTGTTTTGTTATTACGCTCGAGTACAGCACTGCTTCAGATGCTGGCTGGGGATGGTGTCCGCCATCTTGAATCTTGTCTGATTGCAAATCCAAACGAGCATAGACAATGTGATCCTCAGATCCTGGGTTGCCGTGACTGCTCTGCTGCCTCATGGGTACAGAGGCTCGGGCATCAGAAGAATCGTTGGTGTCCAGACTAGGGGTAATTTCATTGATGTTTATGGGGGATGGGGGAGAGGGTATCCGGTCATCGAGGGTACCAGGGGCGTTAATACTCCCACGCTGTGTTGGCTTGGGCTTACACGGTCTGGGCTTACTAGGTCGAGATGGTCTGACTATTGCCGTTGGTTTGTTGGGTGTGGATAAAGCGTCTCTAGAGGGCGATGTTGTTCCATAAGAGACACTAGAATCAAATGCAGGATTGTTGTAACAATCCTCAGCTGTATGATCTTCAGTCAGGTCTGACTGTTGCTTCTTCACTTCATGTTCAGTCCTTTGAGTTTGGGTACGGTATGGTTTTGTGTACAGTAGACTTGGATCAGTCACCTCTTCTGTTTGTACCGGCAAAGTGCCAGCATGAGACATACTGGTCCGGACGTTGGGCTTTGGGAGGGGACATATATGACATTATCATGTAACCCATGTTGTATTGAGTCAAGATCTCCATACTCGTTGAAACTGATCTGAGATTGCTCAAGTCTATCTAGTGTCAATTCAGTATTTGTTTGATTGATGTCTACAATGGACTGTACCGATTTGGGATCCGTGTTGCCAGAGCGTCGTTTACGGCAAATAAAGATCAGGATTACGATGAGAAGAAATGCGGCAACTCCCCCGGCGATTGCTCCGACAATGACGGATGCCGAGGATGATGTTGCTGGTTCTGTAACGGGTATTGTCACGTTAATTGGTCCGATTAGACATGTATGTTGCATACCAGTGAAGTATATTGATGATATGACGCGTTCGAATGCAACACCATTATCAGCATCATCCACTGTCAAATCTAATGTCCTTGTGACTGTTGTATCGAGATCATCGTTGATTACTGATATCCAGTTGGTGTATCTAGTAGTCTGTATAGTGGGATTGATCGTCATTCTGACTGTTCCGTGACTGCTCTCAGATGAACACCTCATATCTAACTTTGTCCCTGCGTCTACTGTAATGGGTCCAGCAGGGAAGCACATAGGGAAGGACTCATTGGGGAAGTATAACACTGAAAGTGTTACACTGGATGAGGTTACGATGACGTTACCTCCACTCGGTATTGGGTCATTGACATTACACACATATTCATCAGTATCGGCCCTCTGCACATTGGTAAAGGTAAAGTCTTGAACAACTGTCTGAGTAGCCATATTTACCGATGTATTGAAGATGAATCGTCCATTCGCATTCCAAACTGTATCTTTACCCCATCTAAGGGTCCTGACTGGGTCTTCCGTTTCCCACTGAACGATATGATCCGACTCTAGGTTTGTAGCGGTACACCTCATATCAACCTGCCCGCCCTCCTTACGATCGGCCTCTGGTGTTAAGATCTCCGCATACACCGTTGGTTGAGCAGTGACAACCATCAGGAATCCGCCTGAATCAAGTGAACACCAAACACACACCAAACACACACCAGCAACACATACATCGAAATCCTTCCATCCATTGTATTGAATCTGAGTTTATTAAGTTCTAGAATCTGAGTTTATTAAGTTCTATTAAATCATTAGAAAACGTTTAAAGAATGGAAATGCATGAAGTAGAATGATCCAACATTCACACACAGCTCAATGTAACAGTGATTTAATGTACATGCATTTATGGACGAAGTTAACTTGGGTGTACTTCCTCATACTGAGCATCACACGCCAATGAACTTCAACAATAACACAACTCTGGGTTTTCATTATTTCCCGACTTGTTTAACAATGAGAATTATAATGCCACAGTTCACAAACCGTACATTGACTCACCTATCATGTAAATACTGTACTCCTTTTACACGACCACAAACCAACTGGTTGTAACATTTGAAAGTTTATACAAGGTCTAATGGTGGAAAGAAACAACTGAAGAGACACTACACAGAGAGATTACGACAGAAGAGTTTCATTAAAAAGGGAATATAATATTTACGCCACTTGTGTCAATTTCTTAAACTATTGTTGAATGAAACCTGTGCAGATTAGAACTAATGTTCGCCACAAGAAAGAATAAACATGCACCTTTCCATATAATTGATTAAGACTAACGTGCCACTTGTTTGCAACAATGGTACTGAGCAAAACAAAAATCAACATGAAAATATTAATGTTTTGAAATACATTTAGATTAATGATTTATCATCGATTTAATTCGATTTAATTATTAGACTATACTTGGTATGCTTCTCATACAAAATGCCCTACCCCAAATTTCCTAGCAGGATGGTGTGGTATACACATCTTAACATTATCTTAATAGAGCGTTTTTCTTGATCCCCTACTCGGACTTTACGTTCATCACACCAGTCATTGCTTACCACAACTACAAGAGCTTCTTCCATTTTTTATGGTCAAAGATCATTTTCTTACGCTGCTCCATT
>JAUELU010000013.1:11382030-11396032 GCA_032357145.1 Evasterias troschelii
TATTCGCACTCCTGGAGAAGCTTTTAGGCGTGCGATGGCGTGCGGGTGCGATCGCACGCCTCAAATCAGAAGGACTGAAACATCAATGATAAAAAATTAATTATATATTCTTCCTCATTGAATAATACAGTAGACAGCTGGAGGTGTTGGCGCTGAAGTTAATATGCACAATAATGGAGATTAGATTTAAAGTGACTGATTAAAATAGGCTGCTAACGGTGCTACTGTAGAAGAGCTGCCAACTCTCCCTGATTCTGCAGAAAGTAGCCTGAAAATAAGCAAATCTTTCCTTGTTCTGATGAACAAGTTTGACAAATTTCCTGATTATTAGGCCTACTGATTTATGGAAACTTAGTGGTATTTTTTCTCGCCTTCCACCTCTAGGACCCAGGTTCGAAGCCCAACTGAGGCAATATGTTGGTTTCGGGTTTTCAGTCCCTACCGTCTGCAAAGGTTTTCCCTGGAATAATTTTCTAGAGTTTTCCTCCCACATCTAAAACTGAAACTTCCATCCTTGTCTTCTCTCCACGGGTTCTTGGCTAGTATAGTGATTAAGTTTGCTTTTCTTAGAATCTTTGGCTTCACAACCAGAATAAATGAAATGACTCGGGTACTAGAACTTGATTCCAGTTCATCAGACCGCCCGACCACGACCTTCCATAAGTGTACATCAAGTCTTTTATAACTAACTCTGCTTTCTACCTCCCCTTTTTTCTATGTCAAACAGGTGACTGGGAGGAAAGATGGGTTAACTCTGAGCACAAAGACGGATTAGGAAAGTTCAAATTGTCAGCTGGAAAATTTTTCAATGATGCTGAGAAAGACAAAGGTGAGGTTCTGTCTGTTGTGTATGTTTGTGCCTTCATGCATGACATGTACAAAACAAAATCATGTACACTTCATTTTTTCAATGCAACCAAAAACAACACACCTACATTTTCGTGTGAAATTTTAAAAAGCATTTTTATAGGGTGCCCGCATTTACTTTGACAGATAAACAGAATCATATTAATATTTCTCTTGTATTATTTTAATCATACTGAGGTTCTTGCTTGTAATGTGATAATATCACAAAAGTAAAAATTTCACAAAATTTGTTGGAAAATACTAAATTAACGAAAAGGTGTGTCTCCAACACGGGTTTCAATCCATTGTTCTCGCATTGCTAGACTAGAGGCGAACTAAATAAGTCTCTATACTGAAACTGATTATTATAATTAGGATTCTGGTGTGTCTGTAATAATGAGAGAAAGATAGATTGCAGTTGGGTTTATTGCCATGGTAACATATCACTGCTTTCCCTTCAAAGTGAAAAATCAATACTACCTTCGTTTTATGACAAATCATTTTTTAATGCAAACAGTATGTCGGCTGCAAACTCTTCTTGAATCTGCAGAAAGTTCCCTGAAAATAACCCAATATTTCAATCCTCTGATGGACAAATTTCAAAATCTCCCTGATTGTGAAATTTCAAAAAAATTTTAAGCTGCAATAGTTAATTACATTTTTATTTTAATTTTGTTTGCATAATGTTCCCAGTTAAGGGTCAAGGAGGGATTTTAAAAAATAAATATGGCTACTATTTAAAGCAAATTTTTGTTTTCTTCCTTTTTATCTTAAACTCTGGTGCCAACATGAAAAAGGCAAATCAACAGATGTTGCAACTGCATTAAAATTAAAATGTTTTCAATTGCACGTTTAACAACACTTTCCCAAGTAGTTTGTGAATGACAGTCGGTGTAATTCCTGTCTATTTCAGGAATTCAGACCAGTCAAGATGCCAAGTTCTACGCCCTGTCAGCTAAGTTTGACTCTTTCGGCAACGAGGGCAAAGATTTTGTAGTTCAGTTTTCTGTCAAGCACGAGCAGAAGATCGACTGCGGAGGAGGCTACGTCAAAATATTCCCCGGAGACTTGGACCAGAAAGACATGCATGGAGATTCACCTTACAACGTTATGTTCGGTAAGTAGAAATACATCAAACCATTGCTTTACTGATAATAGTTGCATTTTTTCAGGCCAAACAACAAAACGTGTCTGTTTCCAGTTTCACTGACCCTAACTTTATACCGCGACCCTAAACTTGTTATTCGGCTTGAAAAACTGAAAAAATTAAGGCACCATGAACCAAATGTCAGACTTTGACCAAACTAATAGGTTTTAAACAAAATTGAACTGAAAAACTAGTGTTAGTGTTAGTTTTGAATCGAGCAAGTATGGTATTTACACACTTGCCAAACCTATTAGAATAATAAAACAAAACAAAAACAAACACTTGCCGACCTACCGACCCTATTTTAAAATGGCATGTAATCGGAAACAGAACTTTTTTTTTGTTAGGCCTCACTGTTCTTCAGTGAAACACTGATGGAATCTCTGCTGATTTGAACTGAGTCAGAGCTCCCAACTTGCCCTGATTCTTCAGTAAGTTCTTTGAAAATAAACCAGTCCATTATCCAATGAAAAAACTTGGAAAGTTTCCCAGATGAAAGATACTTTGAGATCTCCACTTTAAAGCGGATATCCGTTTTTTATTTTTTTGTTTTTTCTCTCACTTTTTGGCCTTATATCATGTATTATGCTTGCAACAATAACATACAACTACAATAATGTGAAATAAGCCTAGTTACTGGATCAATGGGGTGCCCCACTTAGACCAGCGTAAATGCATGACACGCGCTCACTTGACGTTCCACGATCATTGTTACATCATGTAGTGTTTCAGCTCTTTTTTTTAAGGGTCCACTCACAGGCCTGAATGTTGAATGTAATACATCTCAATGACTGTTATACAGAATCTCCCAGCCCACCTTCTCGGGCAGTTTTGGCCCTCTTTTAACTTTGGTCTTATCATTGTCGCCATAACAACCCACCATCTATATTTGCTAAAATGCTAAGTAAAAACAAAAATCAAGTCAAACCACTCTGATTGCAAATATCGCCCTCTGACAAACACCGCATATTGCTCGGCCTACATCACCTTATTCCTTACATTTGTGGAATTATTATGGTACACGATTGGGGCTTACCAAACAATTGATTTTTCCAGATGTGATGTTTTGAAAAAGACAAATTAAAAAAAACTGTAAAAATTGCATAAAGAAATGTTTATCTAAAAAATCTCCTTGATTGCAAGATGCAAATATGGTAGCTCTGCCGAATTAGACAATTTGGGGAAGAGATGAACATATTATTGTGCTTAGCACAAAGACTTTGCTTTTGATTGGTGATGTGATGAAATGGCTTATTTTACAAACCATCTTTCGGGGCTGATTTAAGCTGATGATTGGCCACCTTCTGATCACCAAAAATGTATTTTCCGACCCTATTCTTCAGCCATCTGTGTCCAAATTCAAATAGCTTAAACTGAAATATTTGTCTTTGTTGTCTGTAAAGGACCTGATATCTGTGGTCCTGGCACTAAGAAAGTCCACGTCATCTTCAGCTACAAGGGAAAAAATCTGCTTATTAAGAAAGACATTCGATGCAAGGTAAGGATTGTGAATACTTTTTTTATTATTTGTGCTAAAATGATGGAAAGCTATTCAAAAGAGGCATTTTTATTTATGTATTTTTCTTGTTTTCCCTTGTTTTGTTTTTTCAATCAATAAAACTTGAATGGGCAGTAATCAAAAGAGTCTGGATCTGTTTTTGATACAAATCAATTTGAATCAGATAAGAATTGCAGTTACTGGTGAGATGATGAAATGGCTTCATATTATTAACCATCTTTCGGGGCTGAGTCATACTGATGTTTGGCCACTCTCTGATCACCAAATAAATGTACACAAAGGAATTTCATCTTTGTGAGGACTAGGGCAATTTCAATTTGCATAGCGGCACTTTCATTTGAAAATCTTAAAGTCTGTGGGAAACTGTTGAAGGGGTACCATGGCCAAGACCAGGGGCAACAGAGGCTGTGGTCTCTGTGTATTTTCCGGCCTGCACTGAAGGAATGCAATTTCTGTTGTATTGTTTCAATGTAAACACAACTGAAGTTGGAATGTGAAATAAGCTTCAAGTGGTAAATGACACTCTGTCTCCATCAACAATCGTCTTTTCGTTCACCTCCAACACACAGGATGATGAACTCACTCATTTATACACACTCATCCTGCGTTCTGACAACACCTACGAAGTGCGTATTGACAACAGCAAGGTGGAGTCCGGCAACTTAGAGGAGGACTGGGACTTCTTGCCACCCAAGAAGATCAAGGACCCTGAAGCTACCAAGCCAGAAGAATGGGATGAGAGAGAGAAGATTGACGATCCTGAGGAAACTAAACCAGAGGTAAGAATTGTTCCTCTGTGGGCCTTTAACCATTTCACATCGGTATTTTAAAGACATTTTCGTGCCGACAGAAACATTATAAGACAGATTTTTTAGTTCAGCAGCTTTCGATAGTATAAAGCTTATCGAGAATCATTCCATTTTGAAGCATCGGGTTATGGAAAAATATATCGGGTTTTATACCCACAAATTTGAATCTAAGATTCGCTTCTGTTGGATACGTTTCTCAGATTGTGTATTTTGATTACAGATTATTCTTTCTGCGCCGACATTAACGCTATGGATTTTAGGCGTATCTCAAATACGTGTCCACCTTTTGAAGTGAACTTTTCTAGTTTTATTGTATGTAATTTATGTAGAAATGAAACAATCAGATCGGTTCCAAAAACTGATACTTAAAAAGTGGGTTTTAAGGCCCCAGTTAAAACTGACCATGGAGCTTGATTTTCAAAAAAATCATTAAGCACTAATTAAAAGATAAATATATACAGATGGCACTCAGGAAAAGTTAAAAACTAAGAAAATGTATTCTTGGGTCTTTCTTGATCAATTGCATGGAGCAGATATGATGACCACATTTACCGGATGATGAATCACCTTGTTTACCACACCAATCTGATCTGCTCCAGTCATTGATCTCTCTCATACTTAGCGGGTCAAGGATCTGAGCTTCAATCTCATTGTTTCATTAGCTTTTTTATTGTTTGATTGCCCACATGTAAAGTCAAGCACCATTTTTGACAACGTGCACAAGAGAAGGGGTTAACCCTGGTGTTTCTGGTTCACGTAGCAAGCACCCTTGTTTACAGGTCTCCTCAGGCTTGCGAGCTGCAATGATTAAGTTCACTTATGAGGCATCCTTGGTTTCATTACCAGAAATATATATTAGTAAAAAATTTGCTTTCCTTTTTAAAGGGAATGTACATGTTTAATAATCATTCTTAAAATGAATGGGAATAAAGACTAAATTGGTTAGAAGTTCAGCAGCTTTCGATAGTATAAAACCTATCGAGAATCATGTCATTTTGAAGCATCGGGTTATGGAAAAATATATCGGGTTTTATACCCCAAAATTTGAATCCAAGAAATGCTACTGTTAGATACGTTTCTCAGATTGTGTATTCCGATTGCGGATTATTCTTTCTGTGCGGACACAATCGCCGGATTTTAGGCGATATCTCAAATACATGTCCATCTTTTGAAGTGAACTTTTCACGGGTTAGTTTTATTGTATGTATCTACATTTATGTAGGATTGAAACAATCGAATGGTTCAAAAAACCAAAGGTGTTCTTTGCCTTTAATTTATATAATTTCCTCATATCAGGACTTTGACAAGCCAGAATTCATCCCAGACCCTGATGCGGAGAAACCCGAAGATTGGGATGATGATATGGATGGCGAATGGGAACCACCAATGATCAACAACCCAGAATTCCAAGTAGGTTTTTCATCCTTTAACTCAAACTCATTTTACTATATTTGGCGTGTATTGGTGTACCTATTCTTGAACATAATCGCACACAAAAGATCTTTCTCATGGTGCAGCCGTCTTATTAACTCAGTTAAAATTTCGCTGAGGACAAAAATAAAAAATGTATAGATCTGTTTTTGGTACAAATCAATTTGATAAGAATTGCAGTTACTGGTGAGATGATGAAATGGCTTCATATTATTAACCATCTTTCGGGGCTGAGTCATACTGATGTTTGGCCACTCTCTGATCACCAAATAAATATACATGAATGCATCAAAGAAATGCAAATTACTGTGGCTTTCGTAAAAATGGCTAGGGACTAAACAGATTTTTTTGCAGGAAGTTTTTCTAATCAAAAAAATGCAAATGACTGTGGCTTTTGTAAAAATGGCTGAAGACTAATTTTTTTTTTTTGCAGTAAGTTTTTCTAATAAAAGTTCTGTTACAGACTTTTTAACAAGTTTTTCACATTGTATTACAGGGAGAGTGGAAGCCCAAACAGATCGATAACCCAGACTACAAAGGTAAATGGGTCCATCCAGAAATCGACAACCCAGAGTACGAAGCCGACGATTCACTTTACAAATACGAAGACTTCGGTGTTATAGGATTTGATTTATGGCAGGTATGTGAAAAGTTTCTAATTTCAAGGATACAGGAAGGAAAAACAACAACAAAAACCATAAAGCCAAAAGCTCAGTTTGAAACAAAGTTTGCCAATTAGCTTGTCATTTCACTGGGACGAAAAGGTTTCTTTCTGCTGTCCTTTGTATGCGACTTGAGTTGAAACCAAACAAACAATACGTGCAGTCAGTGGTTTTCATTTAGCGTTTGAAAGCAATGAACTAGCCAGCCGAACCTCTTAGACAGATCTTTGACTGGTCCTCGGAAGTTATGACTGGCATTTATCCAGCAGACCACTGCTTAAGGGAGAAGGCTGTGAAACATTCTGTGATGACAACAGATTAAATGTTAATCTAATGTTTGCAACAAATTACTCAAATGTCTGTGTCAGATTGTCTTCTGAAAGAACTTTGGGTCGAAAACAAATAAAAATTGACTAGAGTGGGCTGTGAACCTGCAAAAAGAACTTGCTGTGAAGAACATACATATTTGATACTGTATTCAATACTTTCTTGCAAGAGTTGCTTTCAATTATAACCATCTGTAGAAGCTGAGGTTGTTGAGCATATCCGGCCTTGAACTACACAGATGCATCTGTTGCCCCTGGTATTGGCCTTGGTGCCCCTTCAAAAGTTTCTCAAAGACTTTGAGATTTTCCAATGGAAGTGCCCTTTGAAAACTGAAAATGGCCTTGCCCTCTCAAAGATGAAATTCCAGGCCTGACATGTAGTTATTGTATGAATGTATTCTTGTTTTCATGATCATTTGATTGGAGCTGATATGATGACCACATTTACCGGATGATGAATCACCCTGTTTACCACACCAATCTGATCTGCTCCACTCATTGATCTCTCTCATACTTAGCGAGACCAGGTGCTGAGCTTCAATTCATTGTTTCATTAGCTTTTTTATTGTTTAACTGTCCACAGGTAAAATCAGGCACCATTTTTGACAACGTGCTTATCACAGACGATGTATCAATAGCAGAAAAACAAGCAGATGATCTTTGGAAACCCACAAAGGTATTTATAACAATCTATTGATTTAAAGTTTGGAAACTTACTGAATCTTGAATCACTGAAATATACTAAATAGCGCTATCATGACGTTTTCCCTTTTTTGATTTTGATATTTGGGTTGAAATTTAAAGGGTTATATTTGGTGACCTCATAAATGGGGTCATAGATTGGTAAATACTCCACACAAAAAATGACCATAAAAACATGCTTGGTGAAATATGCAGCTGTTGATATTTTAAAAAGGATTCCCTTCAAAGTAATATAGTTTGGATCATATTTTACCCCAAAACGTTTGAATTTGAGAATGAATCGTATCTCAAAATTCTGAGGGTTGTTGACCACTTTGTGAATGCTGCAGCCAGAAATGCAGCTGGTACCTTGCTGTTAAACCTCGCATGGATTTGACGTTCTTGTGAAAATACCGTGACAGTTTTTTTGCTGTTTTCTTGACACTGTATTCAGCTGAAAGCTTTCACATGTAACTTTTAGTTTGTCTTTATAAATAAGTTTGCCTGTAGATTAGCATTGCGTTGACAAAAACCAATCCATGACTCTATCTTTTAAGTAACTGGTTATGAAGCGAATGTTTGACAGTTATTAGGGCTTAAATTTTACACCAGTCGAGAGGCCAGTAAACTTATGACCTTACAAGTCTGTTGTCTTGTGTTTTTTAATTAAGTAACAGAAGCAAATTATGTTCAAGTGTTGAGTCTGATAAATTACCTTTCAATTCTAGGACTCGTCAAGTATAACATTAAGACAAATGAGATAAATCTTCTCTTACTTGTCTTAGCTTGTGTTTATGGAAAGCAGTTAAATACATGTTGAACTTTAGTCAGCAAGTTTTTGTTCTCATTTTGAATCTAGTCTTGTAAAAAAAATGTCTGGTCCGGTAAATATTTTGAGCTACAAACCCTGCGGTCCTGTAGATTTTTCTCTCCAAAGTTAAACCCTGACTATCATTAACTATAAATGGAAAAGATCCTGTCCAATTGGCTAAATGCTCACTGGTGATCTGGAAGGGGTTTGCTTGGTCTGATGTCGAACTTTGTATTTGACTACTATTTGACGTCTCTTTCCATTTCAGGAGGGTGAGAAGGCGATGAAAGACAAACAAGACGAGGAGGAGAGAAAGAAGAGGGAGGAGGAGGAGAAGAAACAGAAAGAGGAAGAAGATGAAGAAGAGGATGAAGACGATTTCAAAATGAACCAAGACGAGTTTGAAGAAGGAGATGATCTAGCGGAGGACTTTGATGGAGATGAGGAAGAGGATGAAATGATTAAGAAAGATGAATTGTAAAACAATGCTTATGGGGAGGTTGGGGTTTTTCAATTTTCTTTTTTTTATGAGAGAGAAAGAGAGGGGGGAAAATTTATATAGTTTAGTTTGTAAAATAATAACTTATGCTGCAATACGTTTGAGCTAAAACTTTTGCGAGTTGCGGCTTGCAGTTTTTATTTTTTGTTGTTAATTTGTTTGTGGAATTTCGCTTCACTTTTTGGGGGTGAATTTCTATGAAGAAGCCTCAACGGCTGGTAAAAAGTTTTTCAGTTTCTTGAACACGTTGCAGTTATGGTGTTTTATGGGATGTTTTTAGGGTGTTGTACTGACCAACAGGACCCGCAACCCCTGTTGGAATTACAACTGTACAGTGCATATCATTGTTCATTCATTTATTTCGTATGATGGTATTGTGATGCTTATTTGAGCACATAATGATAAATTTCCTGCACTTCGATATTTTCCAGCATAAAACGTATCTACTTGGAAAGTTGTTTGTTTTCTCAGCAAGTTAATTGACTTTAACAGTGATGGGTGCCAGTATGATGAGAGATATAACCTGCTTACGAAGTGTATGCAAGTTTTATTTGTCGTAGTAATGGCATGAATAATATGGGATAAGAATATTTCACGAAAATTATCAAAATTGGATTGGTCTGTAGCTACACCTAAGGCTGCCATTGTTGTTGACTCAAAAGTGTCCCAAGTTTCACATAGACTGGGACCTTTTGTATAACTAATGTTTATCTGTTTCGAGTGGGGGAACTAGACATTGAAATCTCTGTATAGAATCCGACATGCCATTTCATTAGATTTTATTTTTAGTTGTCAGTTAGTTTGGGTGATAAGAACGCTATGTTGCAGTGTTAACTTGTTGATGATGATTGTAGATTGTCTGTTTCTCCTGATCAACTCAAATTTTATCAGCCCGAGGTGGAAAGATATATCAACAGGTGTTTTTACAATCAGGACAGAATAATTTATGCAATAATAAAAACGGATTTTAATAATGCTGTTTAAGTCTTACTCTCCTTTTGAAGAAAATCTGAAAGAAAGTCATTTTGGTCGTGTGAAGGGACTGAATAGGAGTACCATGTCAAGTTTGTATGAACTAATGACATCATGTCCTTGCAGTCCTTTTGGTTTCCGCTTTAAGCATTTCAGGCCTGATACTTCACGAAGGAAACGGAGGCGATTGCCTCCGTTGCCCCTGGTCATTGCCTTGGTGCCCTTGAAATGCTCCAATAGAAATTAACAATTTCCTCATAGGGTGCCCTTTACCGAGGAGAGAATGCCTTGGTGCCCTTTCCCTTTCTAGAATGAAGCATACAGGCCTGGCATTTTATACCCAGCGTGCATGTGGTGTATCAGGCGTGGAATTACACAGAAGCCATGGTCTCCACTGCCCTGGCCTTGGTGCCCTTTCAAATGTTTCCCAGAGACTTTAAGATTCTCAAGTGGAAGTGCCCGTCGCCAAATGAAAATGGCCTTGCCCTCTCAAAGATGAAATTCCAGGCCTGTTATATATTCAAAGCTTTTCCATAGCCGTCTTTTCCTAGTATAAGGCATCAAGGCGACATGTTTGTAAACTTGAGTTGATTGCTGCCCAACAGTTTAATTTATTACACTTCAATGTATTGGTATTGTTTATTCAGTGTCACAATTGCGAACAAAATTGTCTCTTTAGGAAAATGTTGGTTATGTTAATTATACTGTTGATGGTTTTCAACTGCTCAACTAGAAGAGTTATTTTATTCAAAACTCTAAAACTTCTACAAACACTGATTTTGTACAAAAATAGCCATAACACATTAACTGAGGAAGAGAACAAAAGTAATAGTTTAATGTATTTGAGAGGAGTATTTTGTGGCAACTTGTTTTATTTTTTACCTTTACGTAATAGTGTTGAATATTTTTTATTTTCGAGTGTTGCTTAGATCCCGTGTTTGAAAAGATAACATTAAGGATTGGGACAGACTTAAGGAATTGGTGTTTATTTATGATTGTTCATTCAGTCTCGACCAACCCGAATCCTCTTAACACAACCGAAGGTTTTTGCCTGAATTTGTGAGATTCAGTTCAGCATGTCCAAACCAAGCTGTATGAGTCGAGGCTAAAATCAATCTTCTTGGAGCTCAGCATCTTCGAGTGATGATAACAAATCTGCTGAGGAATGTACATGGATATTTGAAAGTAACCAAATTATCCATTAATGCATATCAGTCAAACATCATTAAGTTGTGACTAGCTGTAAACCTTTCATTGTTAAACTGTGATCTTTGCATTGTCTTTACATAGTGGTTTCTTTTCTCCTCTTCTATGTACTTTTAGCCGTATTATATAGGTTTGAGATATATATTATGCTACCAGAGGCTCTCAAATAAAAATTATCACCCACCATGTCACAAGTGAAATTGTTTCTGAGTTTGAGTGTTGTATTTTACGAATGGTTTTCTGTTTCCATCATCCAGGTATTAGAGTAATTATATTAATTCCGTTATCGAGTCGACTGGACTTAAAAGAGCTACAGTTTCATGTCCTATACTGGACCCATCATTTAGGCCGGCTGATCTTGTGACCGCGAAAGGTTGATCTTGTGGCCGCGAAAGGTTGATGACCTGTTTTGGGGTCAATGAACCATGAAGGGATCGAGGGATCTTCTTGATAGCTGAACTTTATGCCCCCACTAAGAGCAAGTTCGAGTGAGCACATTTAGTCGACCCGTGATTGACCACTGACAAGCAGCGTACGCGCGCAGTGATGTACTCACTCGAACGACTCGTTTGGAAGCCTAGTGAACCATCGGTACGGTATTCAACATGTTTTCGCTATAGTGTCACTGGTTCTCTTCTGCGCTGCACACATGTTAGCATGAAACAACGCTATCAGGACCACAGAAAAAACCATGGTCCAGAGGCTGGTTCCAAATGGTTGACCACAGTAGTCAACCAGCCTGGGTCAGCAACCAGCCTGGGTCGAGTCAAAATAGTCGACCCTTAGTTAACCTTGGTGCAGACCCCCTCCTCTGCTGAGAGATGGCTGCTCCCTCTTCACTTATGTTGCCTCTTTCACACCGCTTTCAAACCACCTTCCCTCTATCTCTGTCCAAAATGACAGCGCCCTCGCTTGATTTATTTTATTATACACCTTATAGCACAAAGGCTGATAACAAGATGATGAATACGATACAAGAACAAATGTTCAGTTTTAGATGTGGGAGGAAACCCCCCCCCCCCCCCCAAAAAAAATACCCCAAAATGATCACTGAAAACAGTGACCAGTATTCCACATGATTATTGCTAGCAGCTCTTTGGAGCACTACTGGGACTGGTGACTGCTCTATAATTCTGACACCCTTATGCTCAGAAAGAGTTGTCGAGCATAAGGATGTCGGAATATAGAGCAGTCACCAGTCCTAGTAGTGTTCCGGCACAGAGTTTACCAGAATTATGTGTAATACTGGTCACGTTTTCTGTGGTTCTTTTTGTACTACTGCTTACTGGGGACTGCAACTGGTGATGTAACTTGGAGAGGAGGGGAAAATACATAATGGGGGAGGGGGGCCGCTTTTGATATTAATTTGTAAATTTTCATTTGTGGGAGGGGGAAGGAAGGGTCCTTAGCACCACATCCCTACCCCTGCTGGTAGAGTTGACCAACCACCACCTGCCCTCCCCCCCTTTTTTTTGTGTGTGCAGATTGCTTGATTCTGGAGGCAATTTTTTTGAGTCTTACTTTGGAATGATTAATCTTCTGTGATGACCAAAAGCTATAAACCCATAGATAGCTCTATAGTGATGTTATCCTTGTTCCATTACCGATGTCACCCCCATTCTAACACGCCCCTTTTACCCCGCCCATAAAACAGGATAAGAAAAGAGAACATTCAGTCGCTTGACCTATTGTTGCCGGTTTTTTGCCAATCATAACCGGCCGATCACGCATCCTCCCATTACAGCGACGCTAGGCGCGATAAATAAATAAATGGACTGACACAAGTTTAATAGTTTTCAAGATGGAGGCGCCCAGGGAAAAGGAACATCTTCTTTCGTTGAAAGGTTTGATCAAAGTTTACACAATAATTATGGATATTGTCGTAATATCAGTGTACTTAACTTAAGTTTAGAAACTGCAGATCAATTATTAAGGTTGCTTTTTGAAGACTGTCTCATTGTAAATTTAAATTGCTCAATTAAAAATACAGAATGTATTTTCAGTGACAAGACACTAGACAGCCAATGAATGATCCACACTGCATGCAGTTCTGCACACACAAACACACACTGACACTGAGTGTATTAACGAATATAACCGTGACGTCAATAAGCGTGAACCCTTGACTTGAGTCTTGATGGTCTGTGTGACTGTTGGTGGAGGGTTATGATTTGGATCATCGCAACTAGGTTTGCCCTTAACTTTTTTTTATTTGACGCCATTTGAAGAACCAGTGTCACTGTCGTCATGATTGATAGTGAGTGAGTGAGTTAGCCTGTTTTTAGCTTGTCAATGTCATTTCAGTCTGCCAGCTTTTTCACCGGTCCATATTTTAAGGTTTCCTTTCACCAACTGAGGATTTTTATTTGAGGCCAAGCCCTCCATTTCATTAATTTTAGTTGTACATGTGAGTGTTACATATGGGACGGCTCAATGCATAGAGCTCAATGGAAGTGCCCTTATGCCATCTCAAAGATGAAATTTCAGGCCTGAAGAATGCGTACGTGGCCTACACAGTTGTCATCAATTGTTTATTGTTTCTTAATCTTACAACCATCACTGTGTGTTTTTTGCAACAGTTATGAGGTTGACAAAGTCTTCATTCATCACTACAACTCCAGTGTTATTTGAGCCTCGAGATTTAGCAGGTAAACATCAACAGCTATGATTTTTCTAGTTCTGAATTTCTTGATTTCCTTTTTCAGCATTGTATGTTATTCAAAAAGTACTTTTTTTTGTCTACAATATATTAATATTTTTACTGAAGAGAAAAGTGTCAAATATCATTGGTATTATTAGGATTAGCTGTTCCTCTACCATTACCAACCTATAGTTTTATATTCATATTGTTAGTTAGAAGAAGTTTATCAATGTTTAGTTTGTGGTAACCATGTGTATATATCTATTTTGCTGTGTATATTTGTTCTTTTGAGAACTTGTCTTGCTATTTGTTCTACTGCTGCCATGGAGTATGTTTTGGAATTCTAAATCCTTTTAAAGCCACTGGACACTATTAGTAATTGTCAAAGACCAGTCTTCTCACTTGGTGTATCTCAACATATTCACAAAATAACAAACCTGTGAAAATTTGAA
>JAUELU010000013.1:11402689-11419762 GCA_032357145.1 Evasterias troschelii
AACAGTGGAAGGGAACACAGACACTTGGTCTCCTACTGGACAAAGGTTTTTCTACACATATCACACTACTGAAGCAAAGGTTTTTCTACACATATCACACTACTGAAGCAAAGGCTTTTCTACACATATTACATGAGCAACATACCGGTTTCACATTTCCTCCTGGACGAGCGAATCTCTTGCCACCAGATTTCCTCACCCCAGCGAAGGTCTATTGATGCAATCCAATTATGGTGCAATCCAATTGGTTTGTCCGATTGCCACATCCACATGTCAAACTATAGTCCCCCCCCCTCCCCTCCGACTGTAATCAGGCTAGCCTAAATGTGTTTTCAAACCTAGTGTTTACTTAGCAGCCATCAAAATGTGTGTTAAAATAAAAACAAAGTAAAAAAAATAAAAAAAATAAAAAATCCAACATCCGACAAAAGTCAATGATAAATTTCATTAAAAAAATAAATAAATAAATAAAAATAAAAAACAACAACAACAACAACATTTTTTTTTTTACAATGTGGCCTGATCTGAACTAATGTACATGTACATGGGTCTAACACACACCACACGCAAAAGACAAATTAATAATAAAGTAAAATAAAATAAAAAACAATCTTATGTTGTTTCAATGTGTTAATTGATCCATCTGGAACATAAATACAGATTTTGTACTGTTACAAATATAAACAATAGGCCTAACAGGTGCAATTCATTTTCTCACGAAACTGGTAAAACACTAAAGTTAACAGCTGAGCAAAATCATGAAAATCACAATAACCCACAGTTATGAAACACCATAGTAATATGACAGTATGTTGTCACTCGGTATAACACAAAATCTCGTAGTTTTGAAATGTAAAAATCTAATAAAAACACCGCCCCGGCAGAAAGTTTTCGGGTATTGAACAATGGCAAATACTCCAAAGAGACCGATTATAAACATCGTTAAAACGTATCTTTTGCAAAACAGTCAGGAGCACTTAAAACTAGGAGGTTATATCACAAAATACTGATATTGTAAGTACACTTTTCGGACAGATTTTAAGTAAAATAATTAAGAAATAACGGACAAAAACGATTTTATTTTACGTAATATTTTGTAAACTATGTACTCACCAATCTATATTGGCCCAACAGTGAGCGTACTGGTTTCCCAATAGTTTTACCAGGGCTACTACCGAACACTCGTCCAAGACACACAAGACTTGTTTTTTGCTGCAAATAAAATCCTGTGTACAACCTCATTGTAGCGGTAGCTGTGCACTGACTGCCCACCTTGGGACATATTTGTCCAGCGGCTGGACTTCGAGGGAATTTAAGAATTGCTTTTTTGTTTTATTATGAATGCTTGGATTTGGGGTTACATGGCTAAAATTAGAATAGGAGTACATAATTATAGGCAGAATTCAGAATAAAAGTAAATAAAAAGAAAAATGTTAGTAGTTATTAAAGTTAATAACAATAAGCAACAACATCATGGTAAGGAATTAATCAGGGTTACAACTGTAAAGAAAAAATATGTACCTCCATGTCTGCAATGATCGTCACTGCACCTATAAACCCTTCAACATGTACATCATATGCAGACAGGAACACAACCTGACACTCATCATTGTTGAGTGTGTGAGGGGGGTCCACCATTTGCTGATTCAGGTGTGTCTCTTCCCGCCTCCAATTCATAGCATCGCGCCTGAAGGCCATAAATGCCTTGCCTGGAGTTGCATCCTTTTAAATGGAAATCAACACATTAAATATAAAATAAGAATGAAATTGCAGGTAGACACTGTAAATGTTTTAAGGGGACTTAGGGCAGTGTTTTTCTGCCATATATTTATTAACCATACTTTAAACATGTTTGGTAGTTGGAGCCTACTCTTTGTTTCAAACCAATATAATTGTAGACATATACCATAAAACTATGTGAAAATTTCACTTGAAAAGGTGGTCGCGTTTTTGAGAAACCACCGAAAACCGGAGCGAATATTTCCACACAGGAAGACGTTACGGCTGTAACTCCTCTCAGATTCAAATTCTTGGTGATAAAAAGTGAGATATTTTTGTTCAACCACAGTACTTTGAAGTGAAAAGTTTCTCAAATGCTTTATACTATCCAAAGCTGCTGTACTTCTTACCAAGTAAGATTTTATTGCCATTAATTTTCGGATTTATTACCAAACGCATAGAGACCCTTTAAAGATTTTGTTTCAAAGTTGTTTGCGAACTTTTGCGTGCTTCCCTAAAAGATGGCTTGAATTTGCTTGAGTTTACCTGTAAACGGTTGAAGAGCACACTCTCGCGTGTGGTGGGGATACATGCAATCTGCATCTTCCCAAGAGGGCAAATAAAGCTGAGCCATGAACTCTGTCTGCACCACCAGAAGCTTCTTCACATGCTCAGCCTCCTTTGCCATCTCCTTTACAGTCAGACTGTCACTGACAACCTCTGGCAACAAATCAAATCTTGTCTACTCTGGCAGTCCTTGCAACTTCATGAAAGCCTGAAACAAGATTACATTTACAACCTCCCCTTTTGCACACTGAACACTCAAACCTTGCATTGGTAATTGGAACATTTCTGAATTTCTTCCTCCAAATCAACACCACCTGTGTGGAACCACCCACTTTCATCATCAATACCAAGCATGTCAACTGGATCCAATTAACATTACCTACCTTGCCATTTGATATGACAGACAGCATAGGCAGGCAATGCATATGGATCACTGGCACCTAACCTTCCTTGCTATATTTTTTTGGAAACCTTCTGACAGGTGTTTTTAGAATTTCTGCTCCTCACAAGCCAACATATACTCTCGTTCATAGTCATCAACTTCTACAGACTTTTTCTTCCCATCTTTTATCCAAACCTTCATCTCTTTCTCCCAGAGTCCTGTTATCCCACTTTGGCCTTAGAGTTACCCAAATGTCGGAGGGCACCAAGGCCAGTAGAAAGGGCACCAAGGCCAAAAATGTACAAATGAAAAAGGCACGAAGGCCACTAAGTTGTGAAAGTTATAAACAAAATACAACCAATGGTGAACTACTTCGGTGATTTTAAACATGCCTCTTTATTGAATAAGTGTCCAAGATAATAATTCTTGATCCCAGGAACAAAAGAATGTCATGTCAATTAGTCTGGTTAAGGGAGTGGATCTCTTCTAACTCGGATGGTTGTGCAGATATATAGTTGGCATCATCAATCTCACTCTATGAATCAGATGAATTAGCATCGGTACTATGAGCAACAACCTTTGTAGACCTGGGGCCAAATGGCTTGGTTTGAGGTTGCTTGAAGCCACTCGACCACCACCTTGCTACTGCTGGAGATGGATTGAAAAGCTGTGACTTAATTATAAGCAGCTAAATAAGTTGCAAGTTTCCCCCACCAGAAAAAATAAAACATAAACAGCTAATAAAAAATTGACCAGAGGTTCCCCTTTGGGCGATAAACCGGATTTACAGCTAACATGAATAAGAATATGGATAAATCATATCTTATTCATAAGCAAACTGTACATGATTTGTAAAAACTCTTTAAAAAATTTAAAAACAAGTAAAAAATTGCAAACTTATCCAAAAAAGAAATCAAATTTCTTGCATTTGGCAGCAGAGTGTTCGAGTTCACCTTGAACAGTCCACTTCAAACGCTCTTTTTCGTGACATTATTAAATTATGTACATTTGAGGCATCACGTCTATTCTGATTCGTTATTTTCTCTTTTCGTTTTTCTTTTTTCCCTGCTACGATACGATTTACACTGCAGTATAGGCTGACTGAGTGAAAAACTGGGTAATGCACGCAGTTAAATTACACCATGATTTCACTGGTTCTAATGTATGTTTTGTTATCAGTTGCACTTTGGGTTAACAGTGATATGTGCACTTGTCAAGTTTTAATCTTCTGTTGTTGCCCCTTTAGAAAGTCTTCTGGGGTGTTATAGGGGTTCGTTTACTTTTTAGGTTAGGTTGATCATTATGAACCCTCCTCATCCCTTAATTGTTACCCAAAAGAATAAATTGTGTAATTTGTTGTTGGTAATTTGGGGGTTTTGTTTTTGTTTGCTATAACAATTTGGGCCCGCAAGCATTTTCCTACTGTTGATTTATTGTCTTCATTAATGTAACCTCACCATATTAGTTACTTCACTGCCAAGTTTTCTGGTGAAGCTGCAGAAACCTGACTATACCCAGCTTACTATTAGCTAGCTCTTAGGAGTGGTGTTCCTTAGCTTTGTCCTGGTAGCTCTTGCGCCTTTCATCATCCAGACCTCGCCACTCCTCTGCCCCAGTTTTCACTATCTCTGCTTTATTTACTGAGCCACCTTGAGTAAAGTTAAATATAATCCAAGAAAGCTGCATAACAAACAAATAAACAAACGTCAAACAAACAAACATATGAACAGTAACTGACACACAGCTAGACAACCTGCACACACACCCACACACACTTAGAGCAAATGTGCTGCTTCATGAAAACATTAAATCAGTTTTGTTTTCTTCTCCGAAGGGGAGCAACTATCTGTTTTGCATCCTTGCGATGATCTATTCATCTTTTGTTATCTATCCAACGCTACAGCAAAGAATAGATTTAATAATATTAAGTACACACCTCTTAATCTTCAATTTTTCTTAAATTGTTATACAGCTGTATCAGACGATATAAAAGACAAGCAGACCAATAGCAATCAATAGTTAACCATGATAAACAAGTACTTTTATCTACAGTATGTTGTGTGAAAACAGTAATCTCCTTCGGGGTCCAGTCCTGCCTTGCTCATGCCCTCACCTCCCAGCAATTTCTGGATCCAACTTCTCCAGCGTCTTGGCAAGAGCATGAGAGTATGGCCAAGCCATACCTTTTATGTTGGGGAAAGGGGTTTCTAGGCCAGGGAAGTCATCCTCATTAAGGTCCACTGGGTCAAAGGAAAGCCCACCAAACTCAGCATGAGCTTGTCCAGCCTTGGCCTGGGTATGGTGGATCACGTCCTCTCCTCCCTCCAACCTGACACTGCCCAACATGATGGTTTTCTCAAGTTCGGTGAGGACATGTGGGGGCTTGAGGATGTTAATTCATTTGGACTTCAGCCTTTGATACTGGGCATGGTAGTGCGCCTTTGATGTCTATGCTGTGACCCTCATCGCTAGACAATCTACTGAAGATAGGTGTATTGTTTCCTGCTTCCAGGATGTTAAAACCTAAAGAAGAAAATAATAACTAAAGTATACAATAAAAGTTCTTTGTGATGGTACAGTAGTCTATTCAATGACACATTTTGATACTTTGATTCTTTGATACTGTTTCAAGACCTTTTTATGCTTTGGATGAAATTTATGCTCTGGACAGCATGCAACAAAACATGTGTATAGAGCATTTGCAATAAGTCCTGGTGTGTAGTTCGGTAACTATTACTTTACCTGACTCTGTTCTGATATGTCCGCTTATTGTTTATAGCTTTGCCGATACTGTGTCGCACTTTTTGACGATTATCAGCACTGTCATCAAACCCCATCACTGAAATAACACCCAACACAGCACTTAGCATAGTAGAATGCCTCTTCCCTACAACATTGTAACGGACGATGGCACCTCTTATAGTGTGCTGTTGTAACTTTGATAGAAAGAAAGGCTGTGCATCGTTCGAATCTTAATTGCATTACTAATTTTATACAGATGATAATTATTAACAATGAAGGTTGAATAACATACATATTTTCAGCTTTTATTATTAACACTATAACATTCATCTGATGAAAACAACATAAATTTAAACAACTGTACTATGTGGAAATACATTCATTTAATTCTTCAAAGAAGATGCCTTCTTGTGGCAGTATAAAGGTAAATTTTTTATTTTTAGTTTTAAACAAGGTTGTGTATAAATGAAAGAAACATATAATCCTGGAAGGTGGGTCGGAGATCATGATCCGCAGCTTAGGATCATTGGAGTTGAATTTGTTGTCTCTGAATGTAACTTGTTTTAAATAAAATATATAAATTAGTAAATATTGCCCGCTACAGTGTAAGCACGCATTTGATAGCCCTACATTAAAATGTTACCTTTTTACACATGCAAACTGAGGTATTTACTTGGTATAATCGTCTTTGTGGTGTCGATTTGCTGTTCCTCTTTTTCACTTTTGGAGAAGGTATGTGCCTTCTCACAGTTGCATCATGATCTGGTAATGACTGTGGACTATAACATGGCAATGCCCGCCCTTCAGTATTGTTTACAGCTCGAAAGGAATCACAGAAAGTCTGATTTATAATATCTCGCAGAAAGGTCCGTCCATGATGCTTCTTGCTTGATGATTGTCAGATTCAACCAGGCTCTCTATTACTATTTTCCCACGAACAGTGCTGATAGCCCTACATTAAAATGTTACCTTTTTATACATGCAAACTGAGGTATTTACTTGGTATAATCGTCTTTGTGGTGTCGATTTGCTATTTCTCTTTTTCACTTTTGGAGAAGGTATGTGCCTTCTCACAGTCGCATCATGATCTGGTAATGACTGTGGACTATAACATGGCAATGCCTGCCCTTCAGTATTATTTACAGCTCGAAAGGAATCACAGAAAGTCTGATTTATAATATCTCGCAGAACAGGTCCATCCATGATGCTTCTTGCTTGATGATTGTCAGATTCAACCAGGCTCTCTATTACTTTTTTCCAGCGAACAGTGCTGATTTCACTGTCATGTTTCCCACAAACAGCACTGATTTATTTTTATGTTTCCCGCAAATAGTACTGATTGTTTGATCTGTTTACTACCAAGGTTTTGA
Source organism: Evasterias troschelii (assembly GCA_032357145.1). Taxonomy (NCBI): domain Eukaryota; kingdom Metazoa; phylum Echinodermata; class Asteroidea; order Forcipulatida; family Asteriidae; genus Evasterias; species Evasterias troschelii. The sequence continues at coordinate 11,409,470 of JAUELU010000013.1, forward strand.
TGACATAATATACGTAAATTCCTGGGCTGACATCCTGCTGCCTCTATGAAGAAAAACATTTCTACATTGTGTGACTACTTAATATAGGGCATAGGCCTCTAAAATAACAACAATGGCAAACTTTAAATACCATGATGGGGGGAATGTGCAAAGATTACAAGATTTAGGCCTCGTTGTCGTTCATTTGTATGATTCCTTCCTCATCTCATTCTTATACATGCAGCATCTCCTTCTAGGCCGATCAACCTGTAATGCTGTGCATGGGTTTCTAGGTGTGGTAATCCAGCCCCTTTCACACGAGAGCAATACACCGATCCATTAAGCCACGCCCACTTCTCATTGACCAATCACAACCGCGAAATCTGATCACCATTTGAGCCGTTTGGTGATCTTTGCACTAATGGTAATCAGGTTTCGCGGCTGTGATTGGTCAACTCGTAAGGAGGCGGGGCTTAATGGATCGATCTATTCAGCAAGGGTCCCTTCGTGTGAAAGGACAACAATTTTTACACTGACCGGGTCCCTTGTAAAATCTTGTTCAACATTACTACATTTTGTCGGAGGTCCGGACCTATGACAAAATCTTCCGCTAGCGGAAGTTTTTACCAAGGACGTGCGCGAAATCATCCTGACCTTTGTTTATTGAATGTTAATGATAGTTTTTTTACTACAGCCTCGTACATCTATGTTTTGAGCATGTGCTTCATGAGCATCTTGTAGTGTTTGGTTATGCGTTCTTTCCTCAGCAGGTTCTTCTAAAAATGTATACACCTGCACATGTCCCCTACCCTTAGCAACGTGCTCTCCTTCTTGCTGTCACCAAGCACAACTGTACTTTCCATTGAATTGTTTTATATTTTGAAGTGCACATCGGCAACAATCACAGGTGCATATTAATGTGAAAACCTTTGAGACTGTAGTTGTGTTTGGTTTCATCCATGTAAATCCATTCTGGGCTAGGTCATATAACTCTTCCACAAAGGATTTAAGAAAACTGATGGAACTAGCTTTCCCGGTCCAAACCAGAGTCCAGTCAAAAGAACATTCTCACTTCTTACTTGAGGAGACAGTTCATTAATATTGTACACTGGATTGACCACATTGATACATTTGAGGATTTGAATACTGGAACCACATCAGTACTCCATGAAAGCGATATGTTGTCTGCATTGTTCTGCAGTTCTTGAACAGTCTTATATTATCTACCATCACAAATATCTTCAACATTATCTACATTAACGTTCTCTCTTGTAAATTTATAGGCAAGCTCGTCTTGTATTTTTTAATCTTGGAACCGGTGTTTCCAATTGACATTTCATTAATTAACAATGAAAGAGGTCCCTGCTTTGATGCTCCACATGACAACTTTGACATGTTACATAGGTGTCATCTTTAGTGACACCACCAATGTAAAGGGAACAGGTGGAGCAATCAAAATGCTTAAGTACCTGCTCATTACTACATTTTACATATTTGCTTAGCATGTGTATAGTACTTGGTAAGTTATTTGGTTCCAAAACCATGGCTATTAATTTCAGCAAATCTTGTAAGGCAAGTTTAGTAATTGAATGCCTTAATGCATATGAATATATCATGGTGACAACTTGACCAACCGTTACATCCAATCCTTCAAAAACAGACTTGTTTCCGTTATCCGTGTCCTCATCTCCATCGTTCTCTTCACATGTTGATTTGACCACTGTAATGGAAAAATATTCAGAGTTTGAACATAAAATAAAGAACAAAAAAGGATAACAAGACAAGAAAGTGTTTTTAAACATAGTTTGACCATCCCGCATCAAACAGCTGAACACTCTGAAAGCATGTTCTGTTTTGTTTGACAGAGGACAGTACCGATGAACTAACTTTGTTTTGTATTTATCAATTCAATCACTACTGCTTGTCTGTTTGTCGTTCAGTGCCATTTATTATGGTATAAATTTGCTCAGATTGCAGAATTGGAGAGATAATTTGCATCAAATGACTAAAGATGGCTAAATTCTTGAAAGGTACTGTACAGGATTGGTAAAATAGTCACAGACAGTGTTCATGTTTTGTGTGATCAACCATACATGAAATAAAAAACCTGTGAAAATTTGGGCTTAATCTGTTGTGTGAGTCGGGAGATATTTTTATAGTGAAAAACCAAGCACAAGTTTCAATTGTTTTAGTTTTTTTAAACATTTGCCTAAATATTGATTTTGTATTGTACTAGGACGGGTTCCCCACTAACTTTAAAACCAAGCAGTTAGCGGCTAACAAATTTGTTTCTTAGTAAAATATCCCTGGACTTGCTGAGGGCATTCTTCTCCCATGATCCTTTGTGGAATGTTTTCACGGATAGCTTAAATAGATTTTGATTTTTTTTCAATAAAATTCATTGCAAAAAGTGTATTAAAGTTTTAGATAAAGGTTAAATGGTCATTATTTCACCTGTGGATTTTAATTTAGAGGCAGATTGATCAGATGGAATAATCACTTAAAGCTCACATTCCTGAGAGGCTGTTACATAATGTAACCTAAAGACCTTCGCTTTAATTCACCATATAACTGGACAAGAATCTCATTATTTCACTTATTTAGGCTTTTTCCAGCTTAAAACTAAAATTTCCTGATGAGTTTCCCAAATCACTATAAAAAGTGGCCCATTTTAAAACTAGAATCTATGTGTAGTAAGTGATACAGTGTTCATAATCCACTTTAGAAGGCAATTAGGCAACATTGGAGGGGAAAATCTCATACTTTGTAAGCAAACATAGCTTATAATGCCTGTGTTGATAACACTAATATGTGAAAGTCCTAACTAAATCACTTTTGTGACCTAGGAAGAAAAGCATAAAGTGCAGGGTTGGAACTCTCTGTAAGTTCATCTTCTCAGTCTCCATTAAAAGCAGTGATCTGATTAAGTCCAAAAACAGCAGGGGATACTGTTGATCAGAATACATATGGTGGACTCTTAGTTGTTTTCTCATCTCACTGAGAACTTAATTTTCCAATGGGCTCTATAAAAAATGTGCAAGGAAAATTCAATGTGGTTATCTAGATGCATTATCTATGGATAGGATTGATTCAGAAATACTCCCTGGAAGCTAAGAAGGTCACTAAAGCAGCATCTTGACAGGGTATTGGAAAGGCTCTGCTAGAAACTACATCCATGTGACCATCAACACAGCAGAGACTGTCTTCTTGATCACAATGGGATATTTCCCATGCAGCTCACACCCTGTACTGCCACCTGTCTTTGGATTGTGTGAGGGATTGAACTTGTGTGCAGGACTACAAGCACAAATACTAACTTTGCATCATTCTGTGCATCCACATTAAGACATTGACAATATTCAAAATTAGGCTGACAGTGAGGACTTCAAGATTTCAAACGAGACGTGCTTCAGTTATCACCTTGTCCAGAGCAGTACAGTTCTCCACAGAGCAAGGATTCTTCATGGATGCACCTAGCTTCATTTGCATTCATTAGTAGTCATCAACTTCTATCAGCCACTGCAGTAACTGACTTGAACAAGTTTAGTAACTTTGGTACTGCTACTGTTTGGAACATTTCACTGCGAGGCTCAATGGGACTTGTGCATCAGAAGAAGGAGTTATGGTGCATTATACGTGAACCTGAATTCCTCTGAATGCATAGAGACACCAAGTTGGAAACTTGAGAAGAAACATATTCATCTGTGAAGCACAAAAGCTTCAATCTGGAGATTGAATTGCAAGGAAAGAGATAAATAAAGCAGCCACCTTCCTGGAGACCTAAAAATGCACATTGAGCACAACAAGCTGTTTGGAACATTTTACTTCCAGTCTAAATGGATCTTGCATGACAGAAGGAGTTATGGTGTATTGTACATGTACCTGAATTCCTCTGAATGCACAAGATATACACAGAGTCGTCAGACCGGAGTAGAAATGTGTTCATCCTCTTAACATGGACGCATCCATCTAGAGATTGAACGACACAGCAAGGAGAGACATAAATATTGCAACCACTTTAATTTTTTATATGAAAATGCACAATGACCACATTGAGCTGTTTGGACCATTTTACTTCTAATCTCGGCTAAATTGGACTTGCATGGCAGAAGGAGTTATGGTACATGTATGTATGTGCCTGAATTCCTCTTGGTGCACAGATACTGACTGTTTTAGGGAGACTTGAGAAGAAATGTAGTCATCTTTTTAAAAAAACTAAAAAGAATCATTCGATTATGTTCCAAATCTGAACTGTTTTGTTTGAAGTTTAGTAACCCAGACAAGGATAGTATAATAGACAAGTACTCAGCTGGTAGCTGCTCTCCTGGTACTTGCATAGTAGGAGTTACGGTATGTAGTACATCTATGTACCTGAATTCCTCTTTAGTGCACAGAGACAGATTTTCAAAATATTAGGATAAGTACAACTTTTTGTGGGGAGTTGAAAACAAGTGGAGAACTTCTGGCAGAATCTTACAAAATCACTTAAAACTGCAGAAATAAATCATGGGCCCTATTTCACAATTACCATAATGGCGTGAATTATGACATCACTTTAGCAACTAAAGAGTCATACACAGTGACGACCAATCTTAGATCTTTGTAAAAATGAGGCATGTGAGCCCAGGGCTCAATTTCACAAAGAGATAAAATTGGTCTTAATTGCTAAGCAAAGTGTGATGTCACAATACAAATCACTATGATGATAACACATCCTTAAGATGAATCTTAGTGCTTTGTGAAAGTGAGCCCTGGCCTATTATAGTATTACCTTTTGTAAAAGTACAAGTATGACAAGCTGCAAAAATGTCTTAAATAATGGTTTACATGAAGGATCCTTTTTGCTTTGTACCCCTGAGGGTTAACTTGTAGATTGTAGATGAACAGGTGTTTTTTTAATGTACACCTACATCTTGTATTATCACCTGCATTACTTGTCTGTGCTTAGTCTGTGGTGGTTGGTACTACATGGTCAGCCAGAAGTTATGCACTAAGACAATGAGATGTATGGTTCAATCATGGTGTAAGCAGTGTCCAGTGTGATTGTTGTCTTTTGACCAGTGTTGTATACCAGTGAGGAAAATGCATTGGTCTTAGCCAAGGTCTTATTTCACCTGGCTTTAAAATAATAAATGCAATGGATCTCAGGGTTTCACAGCAAGCCAGGGATGTGTTCCTGACTGAACAGTTACGATTTCTTCATGAAAAAACTACGTTTTCACAAACTTTCCTGAAAAATGCCAATTTTATTCTCCCATTATTTGTAATGCTCCGCAACGCTCCAAAAAAAGACCCACGTGAGCAGACAAAGGAAACCACAACGAACATTCTCCCCATGTTTCAACAGTTGAAACATCTGGGAACGACCTTTTAATTTCGTAAATATAGAATCATATTTTTCATAATGTCCCACTCATCCCAACAATGAAATATTATTTAAACTTACCGCAGGAAAGTCAGATTTAGTCGATCAAAACATCAATCGTTTCAGAATTTTTCGCCAAATCACATGAAGTACACTGCGCACGCTATCACCATGTAGTATGCTTCTGCGCATGCTAAATAGTGACCGATCTTGTTCGTTTGTTTTATGAACTCCAGTAATTTTAAGGCTCGGACGTCTCAATGTACATTCGCAAGCGGCAAGAGACTGTTGCAGAAAAGGGTCTTATCGCGGTCGTAAATCTGCCACGCAGCAGGAGGTCTCCATGCCTTTTGCTCTGGTCAGCCAGCTCGCTAATTGGTTGGTAATTGCCCTGTGGGGGTTAAGCGGGTTGTTCGAACTCCTTCTCTTCCTTCCTCCATGGTCTGATACACTGTGGATGGCCTGGGCTATGTTGGGCTGGATACGTTTGACAGGGCCAGGTGTAGCAAGGACACCTGAGAATGATGCCTCTCCTTCCTTCCCAATATATACCCCTACGCTATATGTCCTGTTCAGCCCTGTAATTTTTTCAGATACTGTCCTGGGATTAATTATCGTGGCGAGAAAAATGTTGAAAAAACAATTTGGTCACCAGAGGTGATCGTCTACTAATAAAACTAACAACAACAAAGGGTACTGTGTTATGGAACAAATTATGATAATTTCCAATGTCCGTGCGAGTTCCCGACAGCCCAGTTATTTCATCACGCCCTCGCACACAATGTCACATAACTGCGTCATCGCCTGGACAGAGACTAACGTACCGTCACAAAATATGACGCCATGTCTCATCGTCTGCCAGTGGAAAACCTTAAAGTGTCACGTCACGATGTCACCAGGGTAATGACACTGTGACGTCACTGGGTACTTGTCATCTCTAAGGACTCCTTAGAGACAATAAATGACATTACCAACACATCATTTTGATGTGCTTGATACTATTTGAAAAGGCTTTGACAAGGACAAATAGAACAAAAAATAATACCAATAAAAAATATAAAAAAACCAGCAACAACATATTTCTTGACTCCTGCAGAGACTTGAAGACATTTTGTTCTCCAAGTAAAAGGTTTTCAACCAAATTACCTCCTTCTATGAGGTGTTTGTACACTTGTACATGTAAAACCCACACTGTGTAAATAAAATCCATATATGTTTTACGGCCTTATTAAAATTTTCCATAATAATTGCAGCTACTGTATTAAAAAATTTTCAACATTAGGTTTGTAAGGCAGCAACTCTTTCAGGACTCCAACAGTTGCCAAACATTCGCAAATTTAGATGACATCCATTATCCACACACCATTTTCTAAGACTGCATTAAACTATTGTCTCAAGTCAACAAAACCTAGAAATGACCTTCTTGGACGAATTATTAACGGATTACTAGTTCGTAAAAACAAATTACTAATTTTTTATAACGGATTACTTATTCGTTCGAATGAATTATTAATTCGTCCAAACGAATTACTAATTCGTTAGTTATAACGAATTCGATTCCGCTGATAATATATATTTCAGTAGCACGATTGGGCTTTCATAGGGTTGTGCTATTGCATGTTATGAAGTGTAAATGTTATCTGAAAATGTTTCAAGAAATGCATGCACCATCACAACATGAGCCTGAACATTGCCAAATTACACAACAGGTTTACAGGTTTTCTTACATTATTATGCTATTTAACGAAAACCTCATTGATGAATGGAAATAAAAGAGAAGTGACTCGATCTGAAACGGACAATTAAAACCTTGCAGGGTCCCGTCCTTGTGATGAGAAAAAACTCGCCTGCGGCTCGGTCTTTATGACTTAGGCGGCGACACTGCATGGTTTTAAACAGCCGTTTAGGACCTTAGCCGTTTAGGACCTTGTCCCTTTTATTCCCTTAATAATAAATGGCATTTGAGTTGTAGCACAAAATGGTAAATTGCCTCAATACCTATAAAATATTACCAAAAATGCCTTAAAGCACTGCTAGCAACTGTACATTGCATTTGCATGAATAGCACTGTCTTCAGATTTCAAGTGGGTGAGGCATACAGGGGGTCCCTTAGTTATGCCACTGATTGTAGCTGTTGACTAATGTAAAACTGTTTTCAATTGCACCGCAGCTCTTCGTTTCATCTGGACAATTAACATACAACTCCACTTGGCAGAGTTGTTCTGCTTACTATATACTATACTTTTGATCTGGGACTGTGTTCACTTTCAGATACTTCACATGAATCACATGCTACTCTGATCCTTGGGGCATGGTTTAAGTTGAAATGACGTCACACTTACGATCTAGCACACTTATGATCTAGGTAATTTGGGAAGTTTTACTTTTATTTCACGTAGATGATTTCAATGGGGGGGGGGTGTTATAAGTGTATGTTGTCCTTGTTTGGCAGTAAATCTAATACCATTACCTGCTAACTTTGCCTTATTTCTAAGTTTCTTTCTGACATCAGAGCACTGGCAGTTGACAACCTGGATAATCTACCTCTCATGGTCACTGCCATATTGATAACTTTGTTTCTTCTTTCTTCCTCCATACTGTCTAGGGTGCTCGAGGATAGATAGCATAGTGTGGCATTTGGTGCGAGTTCTTTGGCCGCACTAAACACTTCCATCACCTCTTTTGCATCAATGTTGTGGAGACGGGCAGATTCTGTTTCTTTCTTGAGTTCCTCGGTTAAGATGATGTTAAAATATCGCTTATATTGTCTCTCTAGCACAACAACAGTAGTCGAAATAAATTGTTTGCATCATTGCGCCAAACAACTTCACATCAGCTGGAGTTTCCCTCAGCTTTATAAGGGTTAGTCGGTGTCCTTCAATGACTGGATGATTGCCTTTACCTTCTCAATCCTCTCAATGTGGCTCAATGTGGCTCAATATGGCTGCTGCTGCTGAGGTATAAAACAACGCCATCCATGGACTTGAAAGTAGCTTACCGATTAGCCCTAATACTTGGATTTCAACTTTGGCCACTGATGTGTCCAAGTCATGCAAAATCGCTGATTGCAGACCACTCAAGAAACTGTTCCACTCTTGAAAAACCCTAAGAAAAGATTATGGTGCTCAAACAGTTTTCCGCATATTTGGAACAAGATGTGAAGCCTGTTTCCTCGATATCTTGGTAAAAAGGCTACAAAACCTTTCGGGTCACCCTTCCAATCTTTATATCGGAATTTGTTGATGGCAAGCAATGCAGTCTCTTCCAAAGAGGGTCCCCTTCGTAGATTCACATGCCTTTAACGCAGAGTGGGATGAACTGGCAATAGTTTCCAAAGGGTGAAGATGGCAGTTCAGTTCATTGAGGTTTTTTCCCCATGATTCTTCTAGGCGCTGTATTGTTGCGTAAAGGACAGCAACCAGGTCTGTCATTGTGTTTGCTATATTGGTTGACATATTCCCTCTACATGTTGAGTAATCAGACTGATGAAATGTGGAGTACATGTTTGCAACCTGATTTATAGAATTAATGATATGAGACTCGTAGTCTATAGCTGTTCCTCTGGGAAGTTGATCTATGGACACAACCGGACATTTATCTTTACTGGTTATGTGGATGCTGTTGATGTGAACACCTTCATGTGTTGTTGCATCAAACCCGAGTGTTAAGTCTTTCTTCTGAAACAGCATCTCACCAACCTGGAGGTCCGAGACCACTCCAAATTCCCTGCACATCATTTCCACAGTGCTGCGGTGTGGGATGCTTGTAAATTCTAACCCAGATCGTTGAAAGAATTTGGCCAGGAGATTAGGGACATGTTTAGTTGGGACATGGTTTATAATTGAATCATAAACAAGCATTCACATTTCTGTAGAGTTGATGATGTGGTTGAAGCATGTACGCTTTCTACAATTTCATTTCCTAGTGTACACTTTTCATTTCCTAGTGTAATTCTTGTAGGGATTCATGCGAGAGGCGAAACCCTTGGGTAGTGATCATGGGTAGCAGTCACTGGGTTGACGGATTACTCCATCAGCAAGGGGATAAACTCTGAAGACACACTCATTCAGTAAAAGGAGCTCAATGCTTTATTCCTCCATAGTATTTATGTCTTGATACAAGTATCCAAATCCCTAATGAAAGAAAGGTTCACAACATAAACGTTGCTTTTTATAATCACAATCGCATAACTTCAAGTTAAACTCAGACAATAACTTTTATGAATATAATCAGACAATTTGAATTAGAACTATTAGACATGCTCTACTTTTAGCTGTATATGAGTTCCATGAGGTGGATGTGTGAATAAACTCCCGCAACTAAATTAAAGGAGCACTCTATATAGTCCCTACATTATAGTTGCATTTCTAGACTTCCAACTCTTCTTGCAATTTTTTGACTTGCTCATTATCGGGTTTTTCAGATACACGTCTTTGCTTTCTATATAACTTAAGTTTGCTGTGTGCCCGTTGAAGTTGAAGCAGCTTTCTTGTTTTTTCAGCAAGTTGTTTCCTCATGTCAATGTCGCCAAACTTATGCCCTCACAGTTTGTTAATGATTGCCTGTTTTCGCTTGATGACTTGGTTGAGGTGTTTCTCCTCGTCAAGTTTTTGAACTTTCTGCCTCACTTCCTTCATTTTCTCAAGGTATTTCTGTTGGAAGTTCTGCTCCTTGCTATGTCAGACATTGGGTAGGATGAGACACTTGGTGTCGCATCTGTTGAACAAGATGCCACACTCCCAGTGTTGTCTGTTTCCAAATCTGATTCAGTCCTGTTAAGAGAATTATTAAAAGAGAAATAAACAACAGACAAATAATGTAGCCCTTATTTCGTCGCGCGTACCACGAACCGACCTAACTCAAACACAGTATAAAAAACGTGTTTGGGAAAAATCACAAATGAAGTTGCACTGTTTTTCAAACTGCTGTTTTCGGGGTCTGTTAACTAT
>JAUELU010000013.1:11452478-11463196 GCA_032357145.1 Evasterias troschelii
GGTTTATTGGCTTGATACCAAAACAACTGGCCTCGGGTTGTAGTCCAGTTTAAAATTCAAGCCCTAAGCTTTTTTTTTTTAAACATTTACAATTTGACATCTGAATCTACCTCTGCTCCAAAGCTTCACCCCAAAAAATAAAAATTGTCCAGTCATGGGTTTATTGGCTTGATACCAAAACAACTGGCCTCGGGTTGTAGTCCAGTTTAAAATTCAAGCCCTAAGCTTTTTTTTAACCATTTACAATCTGACATCTGAATCTACCTCTGCTCCAAAGCTAACCCCCCCCCCCAAAAAAAAATTACTGTATATATAAACTTGTCATTTTACTTTAAAAGGGTCATCATTTTTCAAGAAGAAAAATGTTAAGATTTCATCATCTTCGTGTGAACTCATTTGACCGGTAAAATATACTGCCACACAGTTTTTGTTTGTTAGAGGTACATGAAACACAACAACTTTTTAATATTTAATAGAGTATTTGAATTTTTCTTTGTTGAACCCCTTTATTGAGTAAAAATAAGAGATATAGCACACAATTGTATCAAACAGTAAAATTCAACAGAAATCAAGTACAGTTTTCCCATCACTTAGATGCGAACAGCTCGGCTTATCTTGTCGTACACCTCAGGAAAGGCTTGTTTACAGTCTAACTTGGCTCTGAGTTTGTCGTATAGAGAGTGGTCAAACATTTCACGGAATTCCTCCCTGGTCATATGGGTGTCGGCATACAGCATCTGAAATCTACGATAAAAATTAAAAAAACTGTTACTTACAGGTGTCCCATGACTGGAAAGGATAGGGCCTATGTTCAACTAGTATTTACTTTGAAAATGGCGCCCTCTGGGGACCTGTATTTTGCTTTCTCTGCATCTGAACAGTCTTGATCATGCAAACAATTTACGCTCAAGTCACTATAAATGAGAAATTGTGTAGTTGTCATGGAACAAGCATTACTGTATCTTCCTTCGTATAAGGCGCTTATGGTATAACGTGCACTACCCCAAAATCACTGAAACAAGATTCAAGCGCCAAGTCATAATGTGCAGACATGTTGGCTTACAAGCTTATGCAGGGCTAATAACGCGCTACATGATCAATGTAAAATCTAAGATTGATTCCGACCTGTCAAAAACATTTGGCAGAAGTAGGAACGTTTCTACTCCTGCCATTGTTGATAATTTTCTGATAGTGACTGATGCCGATCGTCTTAATGATTTTGATCGTTGTAAATTTACGATCGGCGTCTGAAATGTTCTTGGCGGTCTTATCTCAGGGGCAGCATCGTTCTGAAAAGTCAGTCTCCCACTGTTTTTGTGTCACCGCAAGGTTGACCCGAGGGCGGCTTAAGTTAGGGCGCAAAACATAAATAATTATACATGTAACAATGTAAGTATTCACTTTCTCTAATTTATAGAGCTGGCTTGTTCTTCACTGGGAATTTCAGTGGTCAAGTGATGAATAAGACACTTCTGGATTTAAATTTAAACAAAAACTACGAAGCATACAAACCCATGAACGCTGCGCACAAACTCCTCCAAACGTCTTGTAGTTTCAACAAACTGGAAGTTCTTCGTTTTGGGGGTACCATAAGCTCCAATGTCCACATACATTTCATCCTTGTTGTCTTTGGGATGTACCATTCCAGGGAGGGAAGGTAAAAGAAACGGACACAGCCACAGGGGATAAAGCTGATGGGGAGAATATAAATGACCATAAATTATGTTGGCAGGTAAAACCTGGCTTAATAGACAAATAATAACAAATAGTTTGAATATTGCACTTTATCTACGGGCGTACTTTGACACCCATTTATTTAACACTTTGTAAGGGTTGAAAGAGGCTGCGGAAAATTCAGCAGCCACTGCCAGAAACACTACAGTAACCACTTCTCTTAGCAATAAGTGTAACTGTTTTTTTTTAATATGCATTACACAACACCCGTCTGAACAACACTTGACAACACTTATTTCCTCTCTCCTCAGTATCTCTATAAGTTCTCGTGCAGGTCTTCATTCCTCCATTTCAACAAAGTTAACAGAATTAAAAACAAAGAAGAGTCGGGGTGACAGAGCTTTTATAGCTACTGCACCCAGATTATGGAACTCCCTACCCCATTCAATCAAAATGTCAGCCAATCAAAATTTGTTCAAAAAAAAATTGAAAACCTATCTAATGTCTGAATTCCTTAGTTAAGATGTAGTGTATTTCACAATCTGATGTAAATTTTTTCGCTCTCTGTACTTTTTCATGTACTTTTGTATGTTTAATGTATCTATACCTTGTTAGGCGCCTTGAGCATCCCTTGGGGTGGATATGTGCGCATTATAAATGTTGTTATTATATTATTATTTATTATTATTATTATTAAGTGTCTTGCTTAAAGACACTTGTGTTGAGACCAGGACTCGAACCCACACTCTGCTGATCAGAAACACCAGAACTTGAGTCCAGTGTGAATGGTGGTGACAGAGAAAAGTTTCACTTACATTAGCCTCTCTGTCGAAACACTCAATGGTCTCAGGAAGTTTGCTCAGAGGTACCAACATATCCTGGAGAACGTGGTTCTGTTCATAGAGTTTACGGATCGTCTCTCCTTGGGTGAGCTTGAGGAGCGAGATCTGGGGTGGCACCATCCATCCGCAGAGATAACGGAATAAAGGATTGTTGCCAAAAGGAATGATGTCCTGGCGAAAACAAAATCCAGAAAGGTTTAGTCATAGCCAAAAAATAGTGAATGGCCTGAAGTTTCTTCCAGGCTAGCAGAGTCTTTCTCGAAGGCTAAGTAATTTTAACAGAGATGTAATGTGTTTTAATGGCTAAGGTTTTCAGGAAGAGTGATAGCACATGGGTACCACCATACTCCCGCTCTGTTTGTTATTGTAGCATACTTTGTAGTTTATTTGTAACTATCTCATTAGGAGCAATACCTGATAAGGATGTATACTTTCCAAGTTTTTGATGGCCAAACTCGGATATTCTTTAACCCTCCTGCTGTCTGACCACTCAATACCATTCACTGTGGTTTTGAATGATAGATAAGCTATACCAGCCTTGCAATATGATACCATGAGGGAATGCATCTACACAGTACACAGTAAGTTCTGTGCACAGTTGTGCCACCATACACAACTGTGGCAGTTGAATGGTTTCAAACGATTGGTCAAATCACTTGAAAATGTTGCGAACTGTAGGAGGGTTAATGGAGCTTTCCCGTAGTGTAAAATGAGACATTGATGTAATGGATGTAGGCACTCACTTCTAGCTCCCAGAAGATACTTCTGGTATGCCGATGATAGTAATGCCGCAACGGTATGTACTCGTACCCGTCACCAATGTGGAGATATTGCTCAACGTGCTTGAAGAACCAGGGTTTCCAGAAACAACCAATATTATTGATCTAAACGTAACAAACAATAAATACATCTCATTCAGTCGACAAGTTAGCTATAAATAACAATAATACTGAACTCGGTAAAGTACTGAGTATACAGTGCTTAACACACATCGGTGTAAGGGTAAAAAAAACGAATTATATTCTTTATCCCCGATGCATAAATTAACATCTATTAAATTGTTGGTACCCGCTGCAATTCTAACTGCCTCTGGCCATTGGGCTAGCTTGGTGGTCTAATGGTAAGACATCTGCTCTAGCAATGCAATGGTCGTTGGTTCCAAGGATTGGAACAAATAACAATCAATGCATTTTGTTACCATAGTAAGTGTGTATTTATGGAATGATGACTCCTTTGATTCCTAAAATTGAAATATTTGTCCAGTGTGTTTTTAATTTAATACTTAAAGGTAGTGTCATGCTAAAACCTGCCTTCCCCCACATGGTTACACCATGAGTCTTACTTTCTGTTCCTCAGCCTCATCTGTCATATTGGCTGTCATGAGCTGGGTGGGGGTGGGGGTTCAAACCTGCCCCCCTCTGGCTACACCACCAAGTCTTACTTTCTGTTCCTTAGCCTTATCTGTCATATTGGCTGTCATTAGTAGGTGGTGAGGGGGCTCAACCCTGCTGCCCCCCCTCCTCTGGTTACAGAACTAAGTCTTACCTTTTGTTCCTGAGCCTTGTCTGTTATATTGGCTGTCATGTGTGGGTGGGTGGATAGGGGGGGGGGGCTAAAACCTGCCTTCCCCCAAATGGTTGCACCATGAGTCTTACCTTCTGTTCCTCAGCCTCATCTGTCATATTGGCCGTCATGATCACTGCAGTGTCCTTACTGTACACCAGCCCCTCCACAAAATCATTTCCCGCCTCTTTGAGTGTTTCCTCAGTGAACACCTTGATGGCTTCGCTCCTGGAGTGTGCCGGCCTGTAATTCACCTTCACATACTTCTTCGCTGGCACTATTTGGATTTCAGCTGCCACAAGAAATCCGAGGGTTCCGTAAGACCACGGCACTGCATGGAACAGATCCGGGTGTTCATCCTGCAATAAGCAAAGCAGGCAAGACTAATGTGAAGCAGAGTAATAAGAAACGCAGAGAGGATAACAAGATTTAGAATCTTTCTAGAGATGCGATTAAACTGAGATGTACACGTCAAGATTCCAAACAATCTCCTACATCAAAACTGCTAATTTCAAGGGGTACATATTCTCAGAATTGGTGATCACAGAGATATACCTGTTGCTTCTATTCTAGACACAGGTGTTGTTTGTCGGTTTGTTTGCTTGTTTATTTGTGTGTGTGTTTGCTTGTTTGTTTGTTTGTTGGGTTGTTTGTTTGTTTGTTGGACGATCTTCCCAACGAGAGAAACTTGGCAAAGCACCCACAAGGGGATATAAATGCCAAGCTGGCAATAGCCAATCTCTCTCATACAAACATTGGTTTAACAACTACAATTATAACTTGCACAAATCAATAAACTTTGATTCAGTAAGTAGACGACAATACTTATTCTAGTAATTGTAAAATCTGTTACACTATATCGGTCCAATAGGTGCTTTAAAAACACCTTACCTTATTTACAATGTCACAACGAGAAAATAATCACAGCTTGTTGAATTTAATGGATACAGGGTCAGAGGGTGAGAGAAACAATTTGTTTTTCTGTACTCCACTGAGTAGGCTACAACCTGTTGTGTTCAGATCTGCATAGACCTTCAAAGTTGACATTCAAACAAACACCATCTTTGTCATCAAACAAGTTAGGATATAATTTATATCTTTATACCAAACTGGTGTTACCAAATTTAGGTTTGATTAAAATAATTCAATAAATGACTGACAAACAAGATGATTATAAAAAAATATATATATATTTTTTAAACATTTTCTTTTTTGACAAAGGAGTTGTTTTATGTAACTAACATTTGGAATCATCATGATGTAATCTTAAACCCACCTTTGAACATCTGACTAAAGTTCCGTCAGCCATCACCAGCTCATACGCCACACATGTGTGTTGAAATAACCCAAATTTATGTGATGACGTTTCTATACCAACACCCATAACCATTCCTCCTACACATTAACAGAGTACAAAAAAAAAAAACGTTTTGATCCGTTAAGTAAAGGTCACAAAAGTTACATTCACACACTCAAAACGCGTTTGTGATACCCGCTAATCGATGACTTCTCTTCTCTCCCATTGTTTGGACATAGTTCTTCATTCATGTGTTTCCACTTGACTGCTCTTGCAACTCTTACATGCTTGTGTTTTGTTTTGTCATTTAGCCTTCGAGAAAGACTCTGCTAAAGTCGAAACGTCAGGCCACTAACTTATTTTTTGCTTTTATAGTTTTTTTTAGCGACATCCCATTAGTTTTGTACACGAAAACGTAGGCATCCTTGCTCAATCAAACACCCGGATCCCTTTTGTTAAAGTCCTCAGTTTCAACAGGTACGCTTAAAGACTCACTTTCTATTTTTTACATCACTGTGAAGACATCTTTTGTTCTTTCCTTTGTCCCTGATTATTAAGAACAGCCCAATTCCTTGTAGAGCACCCAAGTCTTTAGAATTCCACTATGGAGACCTTTTGTTTTCCCTTTTCTGTTTTGTTCTCGGTCTCCATAATAAGGTTGTGAAAATGAAATCAAATTTTGGAAGAAATAAGAGCATTTTCAACAAACTGGTTGGGTTTTTTAGTAGCCCATATAGCAAGTTAAGTTGGTGCTTACTAGCACGGAGAAGTTGTTACTAGACAATTTATGCCGGGCTAGTGTTAAGGGTCAGCCCTGATGTATAAGAAAGTTTCTAGCTAGGATCAATACTTAGGACATACCAACAGTAAGAACATCAAGCTCTGGTAAGACAGGAAGGGTCCATCCAAGTGGATTCAGCATGGCAGTGATCTGTCCCATCGAAACAAGTGGTTCAACTCGTACCACTCTCCGCTCTGTGTCCACTTCAAGAATGTCAACTGTTCCGGGAGTCAAAACGAGACCAAAAAGTAAATTACTGAACACCTGTAGTGATGGTGAACCTGAGTTACTGTGTGAATTAAACAAAAACTCACAGTATAGTTCCCCTGTTTGATGGTACCAGCTGGTGGTTACCTGTCAGTATTCTTGTGGTCCCCTGTCAGGGTTCCTGTGGTCCCATTAGGAAATCCCATGGTCCCCTGTCAGGGGTTCCCTGGTCCCCTGTTAGGGGTTCCCTGGTCCCCTGTCAGGGGTCGACCGCTGTCAGTGGTCCATGGTTCCTTGTCACTTGGTCCCAAGGTCCCCTTGTAAGGGGTACCTGGTCAGGGGTCCTGTGGTCCCCTGTCAGGAGTCGTGTGGTAGGGGGTTCTGTGACATGGGTCCAGGGTACCCTTTCAGCCGGGTCCCGTGTCTTGGGTTCTGTGGTCCTTTGCCTGGGGTTCTGTGGACCTCTGTCAGGGGTCCTATGTCAAGGTTCCCTGGTACCCTTAATTGGTCCCCTGACCTCTGTCAGGATTCTTTTGATGACAGTTTTCATACTTTTATATTTCCCAAACAAAAGGCCCCAAAAGGCCAATGTAGGTGAGGGTTAAAGGGCAAAAAGATAACAAAAACTAGAATGATGCCTTTAGATAATGATACTGTGCTTGAATTGGGACAGGCATTGTCTTCAGACTTTTAAAAAGTAGGTATAAAAATAAGTAAATAAACTGCACATGGTGTAACTGTGAGGAAAATTGACCATTAACATTCAAACAAAAAGGTAAAAGAGCGTCAGGCAGTGGTTCCAGGTACCAAACTTTAAATCATTAAAACACACAAAGAGACAGATTATTAAAAAAATAAATTATTTATTTGTTTTTGTTTTGGGCTTGCTGAGGACAACAAATCTCCAGCTTAAATTAAGCACTAGAGCACAGTTTCATTTTCATCGGCTCGGTGCTATAAGGTCATTTGACAAACAAAAAACAAAAAACTATTTTCTTAGAAAATGATCGTTTCTTTTTGCCGAACAATTACTTTGGAGATCACTCTGGATCAATAAACTCCATTTACCAGGAGCTCCAAAACATGCAAAACCATTTTTAAAAAGTGCAGGTCAACAAACTTATAGGCCTAGTCCTCAGAATGTATGGATACAGCCAAAGTATTGCACTTTGGACCAACAAAAAAAGGACTAGCAGTGCAAACAATAGCAATGGTAAACACTTTGAATGAAATAAATGTCTTTATCATTTAAACTTTATCAGAAACCGGTTAAAAGTCTAATTTTGAACACCCACTTGGAAATTAAATTCAACTTCTGACTTTAAAGGAATTTACGACCTCCCAAGCTCACTCCTGAAAACTTTGTTCTAAAGTTTTGAAATTAATTATTGAATATTTTTTTAATAGGGGGGCTAAGCTTTTGACTTGTTGGGTTCAAGGATTGCGGCAATGAGTAAAAAATGATGTACAATATGCTTGCAAAGCTTGAATTACACGGAGGCCATGGACTCTGTTGCCCCTATTCTTGGCCTTGAAGCCCCTTCAGAAGTTTCCCATAGACTTTAAGATTGTCCAATGGAAGTGCCCTTTGAAAAATGGAAATGTCCTTGCCCTCTCAAAGATGAAATTCCGAGCCTGTGATTGCAAACCATACGCCAAAACAGGACAATAAGAGCTCTGTGAAATTTTTAAAGAAAAGAAAACTTCGCACAGTACATTTATCATAGCACTGATAGTAAGGAAAAATTGGCTTCTAGAAAATATCTTCAAGTAAAGTAGCCTCCTACTTACCTAGGTTGATATGAACGTTATGATGTGTTTTTTTGTATTTTCCAACACGCAAGCTGACAGTCTGGTATCCAGGACGCGATGTACACATAGGTCGCTTCGATCCATTGGATCTCCACTCCAAAACCTTTGGGAAAAAAGATTGTTGAAAAGTGTTATCAGTATAAGACTTAAAAATATTTTGTGGCCTGGACTTGTCTGGTCAGAGATTTAATGGCCTGAGGCTCAAACTCACTGGCCTTGGGTCTGCATTTCAGTGTAAATTTTGAGCTCTGTAAAGCCAAATTATTTAAATATTCTGTAACAGATCTTGCCTGTGTCAAATAAAAAACAGTTAAATGCCTGTTAACCTGTGTCTCAGAAAGTTTTTTTTTTCCTTATTTTGATTCTGGTCTAGTGAAACTAATTCTGAACCAGTAAACATTTTGAGCTACAAGCCTTGTGTAACATAGCTAAAACAATAGATTACATACCTGTCTTTGTATGTCCTTGACGCGCTTGTCATGCTTCAACGGTGCAGTATTCAACCGGAACACCAGCCAGTTACGCACAAAAGTCACCACATCATAGACGACTGACAATGGCAGAAGGAACAGACAAACAAAGATCCATCGTTGGTTTACAATGGTGTACTCAAGTCCCTTAATGCGTATCCAAACTAACAGGCTTACTACTGGAGCCGTACAAAGTGTCACTAACCACAGCTGGGGAAACATCTTAGAACTCCAAACTTTTGAAATGTCTAAGAACTTGACGTAAAGTGCCTTCTTTAGTTTTAAGCAGGCCTGCTTACAGCCCTTTCTGCAAAGAAAGTAAAGAAAGAACAGCAATTAATTGTACTAAACAAAGACAGTAATGGGAAGTTCATGACAGGGTTATTTAGTATAATTTTATCAAAAGGGGTGAAACTATTGCGCCCCTGAACCTCAAATCTGGTTGTTTGAAATCCACTGATTGGACTTTGGATTTGCAATCAGGTGTTGCTATAGTTAGTATGTAATGCAGGATCAATGCAGTTTAAAGCTCAGAGTCGGGGTGATCACTACAGTCCTCAAATTGCACTAAAAATAGAACATTTAAATTCATACTTGGGTGCCAATGAAAAAACCCAACAAACTTTAGGCTTATTTTAAAGATGAAAGGATGTGATGGGTAAAGTTCCAAAACAAGTTACTTTTGTAGGTTCCGTTGCCATGGTAACAGGCTAATTTGATTTGTTTTCATATGAGCCAATAAGGCTCTCAACTTTTTTTTTTTTTTTTTAAGGTGGCAAAATGGTTTTTGACTATCTTATCTCATAATCGTCTACCCATCACTTTCAGTTTGTTGTACATAAAATAAAGGCAATGATTAATGAATGAGGTCGGAGACAGTTGAAAAGTAATTGAAGGAGAGCATTATCTGGTGTCTAGGTGTTTCTCTGTGTATTTTCCGTTAAACCTGAGGGAAAGTCAACTAGCATGGCCCGGGACCAAGCCACGGCTATGAGAAAACAGGTCCCACAAATTTGGTTTTGGAGAATCTTCAAAGCGAGCCAGCACTAAATCATTTTTCTGAACTCGCCACTTCTGTAATGGATAGGTAAAGGATGAAAGTGAGCAAGCCCATTATTGATGTTCGTGACCTCCCCTCCTCGGGTGCCCCCCCCATTACCCCCCCCCCTCCCCCCCAACATTTGAAATCTTGACTTATTTTTTAATCTTTAGGCCTAATTGATTACAAAAATTCTGAATAAAAAGTTAATATTTTATGAACTTTTGCACATTTCCATTTTTTTTGAAAGATATTTTCAGCCAGACATTGTATTTGTTTTTACATCCACAGCACAACAGACAACTCACTGCCTGTATTTTAATATCTAACAAAAAAATAATTAATGACATAAGACTAGAGAGAGCTGAAAAGGGGATTGTTTCTATAAAAAGTCAAATGGAACCTACGGTTTCAATTGGCCTGAAGTTCCCCTTAAACAAAATGGTGCACCCCCTTGTGCCCTCCTAGAGTACTACTGTTTTTCCTACCTAGCTCCATGCTAGATAGAGGTGCGATTTTAAAAGTTTGTTCTGAAACGATTTTCCCACCCCAACTTTTGTCTTTAGTTAGTGCTGAATCAGCTTTATACTTGACACAAAATGGGTACACGAAATTTCCATGATAATCAACTGTCTTACTTTTTATTAGTTAGTAATTACTACAACTAAAAATGTATTTACCCTTAGATCTCGTCAGCAAGCCGTTCCCGTTCTAACACCTTTTGGTTTTATATTCGTCACTCGACCATTACATGATTACGTAATATAGTCACTACGGTACTTGGTACAATGTTTGACAACAGAGGGCGCTTGTTTCCAAGAGAAGGGGGCTCAGTACACAGACATAAAGAAAGACTGTCATGATCTACTTACAACATGAATTAAACCCATTATATAAGCAAATTAGTCAGAAATGTTGTCAGTGTCGGTTAAAAGCAACACAGAACAACTGAATGAAGAAATATTTTATATCTAGGTGTTTCTTATGATCTGTCCCATTTTACCCCATGCGGTTAATTTTCGGGGTAAAACGG
>JAUELU010000013.1:11633468-11645226 GCA_032357145.1 Evasterias troschelii
TATACCGAAGGAAACGGATTGAGGTCATTACACACTTGCTTGCGTCAATGGGATGCATTTTTGGGCAGGAACCAAGTGTAGACCTATAAACTAAAGACCTCAACACCCTACCTGACCACGAGACCGTTAAACTGACTTTCCATCGACTTAACATTATTTTGACGAATTGCGAAAAACTGAAATTGTTCTTGATATTAAAACATTTCCTTAAGTTTGGTTAAAAATCTTAAAGAAAACAAATATTACAAAAGGGATAACCAGAGCAAAATCTGTAGAAAGGGAAAGTTTTAATGATTGTAAATATCACTTTTAAATATCTAACCACATTAATAAACTTGAATTTCAACTACCTAACTATATTCTGAACGGTCTATAAACCTTCAACCTGCAACATTACATAAAATATGCCGTTGTACATATAGATTTCAACATGCGGATCGTGGATGGAAGAGTCCCCTTTGAAGGTAGGGTTGAAGTCTTCCATGGTGATCAATGGGGCACTGTATGTGACGACGACTGGGATATCACAGACGCAAACGTTGTATGCAGACAGCTTGGCTTCACTGGAGCAACTACTGCGTGGCAGAGCGCACACTTTGGACGGGGAACAGGTCAAATACTTATGGACGACGTGAACTGTGGTGGAAGTGAGGAAAACTTAAAAGATTGTGGTTTTGCAGGATGGGGCTCCCACAATTGTGACCATTCAAAAGATGCTTCGGTGACGTGTGAACCAGGTGGGTGCCAAGGTTTTACAAAATCATCAATTCTTTTTAACGAACATTGTGGCTAATGGTTCTCTGTATACCGTTACAAGGTTGGAATATCGTTAACCTTGTCTACTAAAGATGATTTCAAGATTCCAAGATTATCTTGAAATAAAGGTTCCAAGAACTTGTGAATTACACATGTGTATTAATGAAAAAGTATACATTTGGTGTTGGAAATGTTCGTTTGTTTTAATCCTTTTTAGACTGGATAATAATACTATCCAGTCACAATTTAATTTTAAAAGGTGGTCGCGTCTTTGAGATATCTCAGAAAATCCGGAGTGAACAAGTCTACGTTGGAATACACACTCTGAGAAACGTTTCTGACAGAAATGTTTCTCAGATTCAAAATTTGTGGTCAAAACCTGAAGCATTGTTTACATAACAACGTTTCTTACTAGTGAAATGTTTCTCAAAATGCTTCATACCATCGAAAGCTGCTGTAGGATTCTAACCAATACGTTAATGGGCAAAATTCCATAGTTTTAAAAGTGATTACCAAACGTGTAACTTCCCTCAGTACACCTCAGTAATGATGACGTATGAAGTTTGCAAGTAACATTCGTAGGGTGATGATATTGTGATTAACGTGATACAACTACATAGTTCTTTATTATTAGCTGTGCACATTGCTTGACTTGCATTGAACATAGTCAATTTGTATTAAGGTGTGCGGCTTGTCGGTGGAAGTGGCCCCTCGGAAGGTAGGGTTGAGGTCTTACGTGAAGGACAATGGGGCACTGTATGTGACGATGATTGGGATATTAAAGACGCTAACGTTGTGTGCAGACAACTCGGCTTCACTGATGGAGCAACTAATGCGTGGCGGAGCGCACGCTTTGGACAGGGAGCAGGTGAAATACTCATGGACGACGTCAACTGCGATGGAACCGAGGACAAATTGCAAAATTGTTTTTTCCGCGGCTGGGGTGTCAACAATTGTTCACATTCAAACGATGCTTCCGTGACATGTGAACCAGGTGGGTGCGATACAGGCATAATATTCGGTCACTACCTTTAAGTCCGTTGTTCTTTATTAAATGTCGATCAAAAAGTATAAAGAAATTGGTTAAACTGAGAACATCACACACTTGCTGGCCTGGGTGCGATGCGTCTGTCATGGTGCAGGCATATCATGTGTAAACCTGAGAACTTCTAAACCATACATAGGCATGAGACCGTTATTAGACTTTTAACTTGATGCAACACAATTCTTTTACGAAATGTTAAATTGTTCTGGAAATAGAAGAAAACAATTCTTAAGTTTGTTGAAGATCACTCCGAATAAAAGAGGGATGAGCGGAACAAACGTTTTCTGCCAACAACTCCAAATTCATTCGGAAAGTTTTAAGAATGTAAATGCGATCTTTAGCATTTGGCCATAAATTGTAAAAATTTAAATATCAGCTACTCGTTTCTGTTGATGTTTTTTAAACATTCTTAAAAATTTAATCATTTTTAGCATCACCTATAGATTTCGATGTTCGGCTAGTTGGTGGAAGCGTCGCCTTTGAAGGTAGAGTTGAAATCTTCTATAATGGTGAATGGGGCACTGTATGTGACGACGACTGGGATATCACAGACGCAAACATTGTGTGCAAACAACTTGATTTCATTGGAGCAACTACTACGTGGCACAGCGCACACTTTGGACCGGGAACAGGTCAAATACTCATGGACGACGTCAACTGCGCTGGAAACGAGCAAAGATTGCACGATTGTGCCTTTAGAGGCTGGGGTGTCAACAACTGTGTCCATGGACAAGATGCTTCGGTGACATGTGAGCAAGGTGGGTGCGAACCAGGGAGGACATTTGCAATACTCTCAAGTTCTTGGTTCTTTATGCAAGCCAAAGAAAAAGCCAGAAGAAAGTGCTTTACCTAAAGGAAACAGATTGAGGCCGAGCAAAAATCAGCTCAGCTCTCAAATTTTAACAGATTTTTGGACGTTTTTATGACTGTTTCCTATATAGCATGAAATCAAACATAAAGAAACTTGAAAATCAAATACTTAACTTAATGAATTCTTTAATTTTTAAACATTCTATAAACCTTACAACCTGGTAACATTACAAATAGAAACCGTTGTGCGGCTTGTTGAAGGAAGAATCCCCTCTGAAGGTAGGGTCGAAGTTTTACATGATGGCCAATGGGGCACTGTATGTGATGACTTCTGGAACATCACAGACGCAAACGTTGTGTGCAAACAACTTGGATTCACTGGAGCAACTACTGCGTGGCAGAGCGCACACTTTGGACCGGGAACAGGTCAAATACTCATGGACGACGTCAACTGCGGTGGGAATGAGCAAAGATTGCAAGACTGTGCTTTTCCAGGCTGGGGTTTCTACAATTGTGACCATTTAGAAGACGCTTCCGTGACATGTGAACCAGGTGGGTGCCAAGATTTGGCGAAAAACAACAATAACATTGGGGTTTTTGTGGGGGTTGGGGATTTGAACGAAATGAAAACAATGGTTCCCTGTTTATTGTCACAAGATTGGAATGTTGTAAAACTTGTTTAACTAAAGATGATTTCAAGAACAAAATTGGGTCTGAAAGTGAGCAGTTGGAACTCCTCAAGTCCGAATGCTCAATTCCACGAAAAACTCGAGCAGGACTGCTGATTTTGGAATGAGATGACATTTATATTACGAATGTTGGTACAACTCATGGCCAACAATGTATCACTACAAACACAAACGGTCAGTGCAAGTAATCGGGAAGCAAATTCATATTAGTTGCGCTACAGTATTAGTGACGTATGAAGTTCGCCTTTCATGTAACATTTTCGTAGTCATGTGTTGGATGACATTAATGTGATTAATTCATAAAATTTGTATTCAGATGTTCGGCTTGTTGTTGGAAACGCCCCCTTTGAAGGCAGGGTTGAAATCTACAGCGGTGATCAATGGGGCACTGTATGTGACGACGACTGGGATATCACAGACGCAAACGTTGTGTGCAAACAACTCGGCTTCACTGGAGCAACTACTGCGTGGCAGAGTGCTCATTTTGGACAGGGAACAGGTCAAATACTCATGGACGACGTCAACTGCGGTGGAAGTGAGGAAAGATTGCAAGACTGTGTTTTTTCAGGCTGGGGTGTCAACAATTGTGGCCATGGACAAGACGCTTCTGTGACATGTGATCCAGGTGCGTGTCGAGGTTTGATATTGGAGATAATACATGGTGGTATTTTTAATGAAATTGTACCAATGCGTTGCAACGGTTTCTCGTGTACCGCAACATGATTAGAATATTTTTAGTCTTGTCTTATAGATGATTTAAAGTTTCAAAGATTGTCTATACAGAACTTATGCATTATATTATACACAGTCAACTAAATGTGTGAAAACTTGTCCTTTGTTTTGTATCAGGAACGGCTTGTTGATCCCTTAGTTTGAACACAATCAGCGTAATATTTCCGTTTTTTTAAAAATGATAATAACAATATAAACAAATATTTCGTTAAATTGTCGTTTAGTGGGTCGTTGGATCTTTTCAAGGTCGAAAGTTCATTTGCACGCAAACAAATCTCAGGCAAGACGGCCTATTTGAGGTCTCCATGGTTAATCAAGTTATGACCATCTAATACATGACTACGTTTGTAACATGGCAGACGAACTTAGTACGTCATCTGTGGCGTAACTTAATACAAACTTTCCCTTCGCTGATTGTTTCTGTTGTAAGTGATAAGTTGTTGCCAATGTTTAATATCAAACATCTCGAAACAAAATATTTCATCACACTTTAACTAGATCAATATGTGTTTAGGTGTGCGGTTAGTTGGTGGAAACGTGATCTCTGAAGGTAGGGTTGAAGTCTACCATGATAATCATTGGGGCACTGTATGTGATGACGGCTGGGACACCACAGACGCAAACGTTGTTTGCAGACAACTTGGCTTCACTGGAGCAACTACTGCCTGGCAGAGTGCACGCTTTGGGCAAGGAACAGGTCAAATACTCATGGACGACATCGACTGTGTTGGAAATGAGGAAAGATTGCAAGATTGTGCTTTTTCAGGCTGGGGTGTCGAAAATTGTGGCCATGGAGAAGATGCTTCCGTGACGTGTGAACCAGGTGGGTGCTGAGGTTTGGTTAAACACTTCAATTATGATGAGGTCGAGACACTTTGTGATGAAAGGATTCCACAATTCGTCTTCCATAGAGTTTTGTCGATCATGAAAAGCCACAAAGGCGCTAAAAGTACAGTAAACGGATTAAAGTCAATAGGGAAGATCTGAAAAGTAAGGAGTTTCGAAAAAATTATTGCTTTTTTACAATTAACAAAACCACGTTTTGGTTATGAAAGGGTGGCTTTCTTTCCTTTGACTGCTTTGCGAGGTACATCATGATGGTTTTCAATTTCTAAAATATTATAATAATTTAATTCTGGTTAATTAAGCAATGTTGTTGTTGTTTATAAGTTGTATTATTTATTTATGTACGTCTATGTTTGTACGTTTGTCTTTTCTCAGTCTGTCCACAGACTAATCACTACAAACTTTGGCTTATCCAGTCGGACTCAATAATGTTTCCTTTTTTTGCTTTTTGAGCCTATAATATTAACTCAGTCTACTCTGTTCATTAACCATGTATTTCGTAACACAAATAGATACCAGTGTGCGGCTTGTTGGTGGAAGCGTCGCGTCTGAAGGTAGGGTTGAAGTATTCCATGATGGTCAATGGGGCACTGTATGTGATGACGACTGGGACATCATAGACGCAAACGTTGTGTGCAAACAACTTGGCCACACTGCAGCATCTGCTGCGTGGCAGAGCGCACACTTCGGACAGGGAACTGGTCAAATACTCATGGACGATGTTGACTGCGGTGGAACTGAGCAAAGATTGCAAGATTGTGTTTTCCGTGGCTGGGGTATCAACGACTGTTCCCATTCGAAAGATGCTTCCGTGACATGTGGACCAGGTGGGTGCAATAGGCACAAATGTTACTAGTCTCTTTATCTTATGTCTCTTAAACCCCCGTTCGATCCAATGTAGACCCGAAAACTAAAGACGTTCACATGTCACATGGTCATTAGAGCATTTAATGGACAGTGCACAAACCAAACAATTTCGAGCGAATTGATTTTGTTAAAACAAACGTTGGGGGTGATCATTCACATTAACATTTCAAGGACCAATTTGACAACTTAAAATCCTTTCGAGTGTTCTTAACCATCATCACCGGGTTCCTCGGAGAAAGAAAGAAAGAAAGAAAGTAAGAAGGGGAGAAAGAAAGATCAATAATCCTCATGAGTTTTTTTGCCGCTTCTGGAGTCCACCGACAGCGCATTTGCTTGGCATGGTACAAACTTGCACATGATGCGATATAAACAAATAAAAAAAATTAAAATAAAAAATAATCGTAGGTCCGTAATGTTTTTCCGAACATTTTTTAGCAGAATTGCTGGGCAGAAAACTTCAAACTTTGAATAATTACTAAACACAAAATAAAAAAATACACAAAGTAAAGTTAGTTTTTAGTGAATTCGTTCAAGTGGATCTCAGAAAGTGTTCATAATTTGTTATCAACATTTGTTGTTGAAAGGGAAACATCTCCTTTAGTGCGTTAACAAGTCCTAAACTTAGTGAAGACAAATATTAAAGAAGCTCAACAGAGCAAAAATCAGTAACCAAAAACTCACAATAAAAGTAGGAAGGTGAAACGATATTACTTTCAATCTTCGAAAGAAGCCGAACATTAATAAACTCGAATGATAACTACAGTAAAAGGAAACTATAAATGTAATAAATAAATAGTAAACTTGCGGGTACAACCATTTAATAAAACTCTTTTGTGGGAGTGTTGGCTCTGAAAGGACGTTTCGAACAGTATACTCTGCTCTTCTTCAGGAGAATGATGGACTGTCAGTGGTGATGCTGCTTAAGTACTGCTTGAAGGATGCATGCTTTGGCGGGAAGTATCCAAATTGTACTTGTTTCTACAAACAATCTTAACATATGTATTATACACTCTTGAAACATTACCAACAGACACCGAAGTGCGGCTTGTTGCTGGAAGTGTCGCTTCTGAAGGTAGAGTTGAAGTATTCCATGATGGTCAATGGGGTACTGTGTGTGACAGCTACTGGGACCTGGGAAACGCGAACGTTGTTTGCAGACAACTCGGCTTCACTGGAGCAACTACTGCGTGGCAGAGTGCACACTTTGGACCGGGAACAGGTGAAATACTCATGGACTACGTCAACTGCGTTGAAAATGAAGAAAGGTTGCAAGATTGTCCCTTCCGGGGCTGGGGTATCGTAGGCGACTGCTCCCATTCAGATGATGTCTCTGTGACATGTGAACTAGGTTGGTGCTAGCAGGCCTAATACATAACTACGCTCAAAAACTTGGGTTAGGGTTAGGGTTAGTTTAATTTCCCCCTTTAAGGAGATACAATTCACTTGTACTCAAAAATGTAATTCTATTTTGGATTATTCCCAAAACACTTTGAACAACCATTACGGTAAAATACCCTGTTCATATGTCAACACAACGTGCTCCATTTGTAGATATTTAAAAAAAATATCATGTGGATGTCTCAACACTGGAGACAAATATCAAAAAACAACAAACTCTTTGAGATTAACTTAAACCCTAAACATCAGTAGTGGTCAATGGCACATCGATTAAAAAGCCTCATTAATTCGCTAAAAGTATAGTTAACAGATTTAGGTCATTGCAAACTTGCCTGCCTGAGTTGGATGCGTTTGTGGGCAGGCATCAATTAAGCATAGACCTGAAAACTAAAGACGCCAAAAACCTACCTTGAGACCTTTACATGGACTTGGAATTGTCTACACATTATTTTGACGAACTACAAAATCTGAAATTATTCTATTTATTTGTTTTTTTCAAAAATAGTCTTTAAAACCTGTAACCTGCAAAATTATTTTTGATTTAATTTTCTCTCTTGAATGTGTTAATTCCAAAATTAACTGTAATTTAATTTGTGTTTCCCCCTTAAAGTCCCCCATCCTTACCTCCGTCACTCAGGTCTGTTTGTTGTCCCTAAAACAGGGCCAATGCCGCAACAAAGGGTTTCGTATACGGTCTCACTTCACTGTTTAAGTCAACCACCCCAGCAAACGCTGCTATGTATAAATTCAGCAGCCAATCTCAGCCTTCAGTTGATCCACTCAGCTATCTAGTTATCCTAGTCCGGTCTAGCCTGGGTCTGGTGTAGATCTAATTTGTTTGTCTCGTCTTAATATTGTAGTGTTGTTTGTCTTTATGCTTTGTTCCATTGTGTGTGTTTGAATATGTGTCTTTTAACTTTAAATCTTTGTAAACTGTTATCCGTCCCGTAATTTGCGCTGAAGCTGTTGGATGGAGTATAATGAAAAATAAGTAATTCATAAATTACAGAAATATGCCGTTGTACTTATAGATTTGAATGTTCGGCTTGTTGATGGAAGCATCCCATCTGATGGTAGGGTTGAAGTCTTCATTGACGGTCAATGGGGCACTGTATGTGACGACAGCTGGGATATCACAGACGCAAACGTTGTCTGCAAACAACTCGGCTTCGCTGGAGCAACTACTGCGTGGCAGAGCGCACACTTTGGACCGGGAACAGGTGAAATACTCATGGATGACGTCGTCTGCGGTGGGAATGAGGGAAGATTGCAATACTGTGCTTTTTCAGGCAGGGATTCCGAAAATTGTGACCATACTGAAGACGCCTCGGTGACTTGTGAACCAGGTAGGTGTCAAGGTTTGACAAACATTATCAATAAATGTTTTGTTTTAGTTTTTTCATAAAAGGAACCGCGGTTACCCGTATACCGCTGTACAAGGTTGGAATACTGATAACTTTATCTTACTATTAAAGATGATTTCAAGATTCCAAGATGACACAAGAAAAATAAGTTGTATGAACTTAAAACGCAAAAAACAAAAAACCGTTGTATGATTTTTTATGCATTACACCAATCACCATGAGTGGTGATCACGAAAACTGAGTCTCGGGCAGTACAGCATCTTTTAGGGCTCTTGGGTAAAAGTTGTTGAGACTAGCAATTTCTGAAAGTGTGATATAAGACATGGGCATAAATATATCTGTGACGCGTAGCAAAGTTGTATTTAATTAGGCAACAGTAATAATGACGCATGAAGTTCGCCTGGCTTGTGACATTCGTAGTTATGTTTCGATCGACGGTAATAACTAACTTGATAAATACAAAAATTGTGTATTAATTTATAGGTGTGCGGCTTGTTGGTGGAAGCGCCCCCTTTGAAGGCAGGGTTGAAGTCTACCTTAACGGTCAATGGGGCACAGTATGTGATGACGGTTGGAACATCACAGAAGCGAGTGTTGCGTGCAGACAACTTGGCTTCACAGGAGCAACTAATGCATGGCAGAGTGCACACTTCGGACAGGGAACAGGTCAAATACTCATGGACGACGTCGACTGCAGTGGAAATGAGAAAAGATTGCAAGATTGTGTTTTTTCAAGCTCGGGTTTCAACAGTTGTGATCATTCAGAAGATGCTTCCTTGACGTGCGAACCAGACCGTGGGTGACAGGGTTTTGCAAAAAACCCTAATCAATTTTATTATTATTATTATATTATAATGATTGGAATTTCGTTTACCTTTACTTACTAAAGATGAGTACCTAGAAAATGTGCTTGAAACTTATGCATTACAACATTCACCACGAGTAAAGATTTCGTATGTTTGTTTCGGTAAGAAAGGGTAGGTCGAATGATCATTTCCATAAAGGTGATGAGAGCTGTTATTTCTGAATGTTTGAGGTAGACATGTGCAACACTTTATCATTGAAAACACAACCATTAACGTAAGTGCAAGTAACGCGAAGCAAATTTGTATTTAGTGCCAGGGTATTGATGACGTATGAAGTTCGCATCTAATGTAAAATTCGTAGTCATGTAATTCATAGTAAAAAATAGATTTTGTGTTTTTAGGTTTGCGGCTAGTTGGTGGAAACGTCACCTCTGAAGGTAGGGTTGAAGTCTACCGTGACGATCAATGGGGCACTGTATGTGATGATGGCTGGGACATAACGGACGCACACGTTGTTTGTAGAGAACTGGGCTTCACTGGAGCAACTACTGCGTGGCATGGTGCAAACTTTGGACAGGGAACAGGTCAAATATTTATGGACTATGTTAACTGCGCTGGAAATGAGCAAAGATTACAAGATTGTGCTTTCCGCGGCTGGGGTGTCAACAACTGTGTCCATGGACAAGATGCTTCGGTGACATGTGAACCAGGTGAGTGCCAATGCTTGGTTAAACACATCAATTTCTGGGCGATATGTTTGTGGGCAGGCATCAAGTGTAAGTCTGAAAAGTAAACAGGTCAACATCAATTGTTGTTTTTTACAAATTACAAAGCCACAATGTGTTATGGAAATACCAACTTATTCAAGAGGATCTTATTCCATACTGTAGCTTTATTATTATCATGTATATATTACATCACTTTGTTCAAGACAGTATGGAAAGAAGTATAAATCGATACAAAATTACGAGGCCTCTTACTAAATGGGACAACCAGAGCTTAACTAGACTCTCACCAATTCCCACAAGAAAGGTATTGCGATTTTTCACAGGTCATTATCATCTGGTATCAACTGGTAACATTACATACAGATTCCGATCTACGTCTTATTGGTGGAAGCGTCACATCTGAAGGTAGGGTTGAAGTATTCTATGATGGCCAATGGGGCACTGTATGTGATGACGACTGGAATATCACAGACGCAAACGTTGTGTGCAAACAACTCGGCTTCACTGGAGCAACTGCTGCGTGGCCGAGTGCACACTTTGGACAGGGAACAGGTGACATACTCATGGACAACGTGAACTGCAATGGAAATGAGGACAGATTGCAGGATTGTGTTTTTCGTGGCTGGGGTGTCAACAAATGTTCCCATTCAGAGGACGCTTCGGTGACATGTGAAACAGGTTTGGCAAAAAAACAAAAAACATCAATTATATTGCCGGTTTTTAACGAAAGAGGACAAATGATTCCCCCGTAAACTGTTGCAAGCTTCAGACATTGCTAACCTTATCAAACTATTACTGACAGCACAAACGATAACCGAAACGCAAGTATCACAAAACTATTTTTTTTTTAAAGTTAGGCCAACCCCACAGTATTATTGATGTATGAAGTTCGTCTTGCATTGAATGAAGTAATGTATTGGATGGTAACAATTATTTTGATTAACTTGACAAATTGGTATTTAGGTGTGCGGCTTGTCAGTGGAAGAGTCCCCTCTGAAGGTAGGGTTGAGGTCTACCATGATGATCAATGGGGCACTGTGTGTGACGACTACTGGGACACCACAGACGCAAACGTTGTATGCAGACAGCTTGGTTTCACTGGAGCAACTATTGCTTGGCAGAGTGCACACTTTGGACAGGGAACAGGTCAAATACTCATGGACGACGTCAACTGCGGTGGAAATGAGGAAAGACTGCAAGATTGTGTTTTTCCAGGCTGGGGTGTCAATAATTGTGACCACTCAGAAGATGCTTCCTTGACGTGTGAACAAGGTGGGTGCCGGGGCTTGTTTAAACACATCAGCTTTAATGAGGTCATTTCCGTACATAAAACGGGATAAAAGGTTTCCCAAATTATCTTGCATTGAGTTCCGCCTCCCAAAATAAAGTTACACCAAAAGCAACTGTACAATCAATAAAGCACTTATTGCCCCTCAATTGTTACATTTTCATTCGTGTTTACACGTTCTACCTGCATGATACTTTCCTAATTTATCATTCCAAGTTTCCTATATAAACAAAGTAAAAATTTGATACAATTGAGTAAATTGCCGATTTAAGTACCATTACTTAGTTTGTTTCACTTTATTTACGAGCAAGATGGATTTCCAACAGCGACAATAACAGACGCTCATAGTTAAAACGAACATTAATACATTATTTTACTTATGTAAAGGGGAACCCTACTAGACCCCCTGACATGATGCGCGCCATTCTG
>JAUELU010000013.1:11720203-11736908 GCA_032357145.1 Evasterias troschelii
TATATATTTTGAGTAATTACCAAACGTGTACAGTGCCTTTAACATGCAATGTGATTCATAACAACTATTATAGTGCTTCACAGTACAAGTTGGGTAAAAAAATGTCATTTCGATAACCTTCCAAATTGTTTAAAGAAGGTGAAATTGGGAGTTTACCTTGTGGACTTGGCATGATGGGTGTACCAGGTTGACCCCCTCCCCCTGGTGGGCCCTGCATTACAGTAAAAATAAACAACAATAATTATTCACTTAATTGTTACCAGCACAAGCATAATACATTGTATTTACATACACACCACAATAATATTTCCATTTAATTACTACAACAGATCAATGCAACAACCACTTACAACACAAATAATGGAAAGACACTTTTTCTCTAAAAAACTACAATTCTAAACCCAGTGAATTTAGGCTCATGCATATTGGGCTACAAATCATAACCTACGTCAAGAAATGAAGAAAGAACAAACAGTGCATGTAAACTGCCACATACTCCTCTTGAATCCTTGAAACTTTTTGTGCAGTTATCAAGATTTGGGTATACAATATATATTGACATCTTTTCCTTTCATTATCTTTGCACAGAAAATTCTTTAGGACATCAGTTTTTGTGTAAAAACAAATATGACCAGAAAGTTTTTGTAGAAGCATTGTCACCACAATTCACTAAAGCAAACCACCACTGTAATGACAAACTATTCCACCTAATGCACCAACTCCCGATGGCAACAATCCAGGGTTGGGGTGGGTTGCCATGTGGGGGTGTATTCCCCAACATATTGAACAAGGAAAATGGCCCCCAAAATTGAGAGAGAAAATAATGCTTAAAATTAATTAAAGGACTTCATTGTCTCCAAATATCTATGCATTGTCATCCGTTACATATTTCTAATGCAACCAAAATAAACTTACTGTGCTGTAAAATGCATATGTAGTTATGCACAAAGCTTTATCTCACATTAAAGTGTGATATCATTTTCAAAATCAACTCCCCCACCCCTTCACTTTCCAAAACAGATTTATGCCACTGAAGCCTCCTACACAACATTGGACTGGGGCTCTCAATTGCTCCTTTCGTACAACTCAGGGAAACATTCATGAGTGACTAAAAGGACTGGGGCTGGGTTAAAAATCATGAAGATTGTTAAAACTGTGCGAACTGTGGATGAATAGTTCTCAAAAAACATGGCCAAAATGTCAAAAAAAAACCATCTTGACATTTCAACACTGAAGTGATTATTATGTTGGCTCAACATCCTGTGATAGTTAGTAAACACAACTTCTAAAGGAACATTAAGGATTTCTATTCCTACATACACAACAACACTTTACATACAACATGGTTGACTGTAGTTACTACAGAAATACTAAAATACACATCAAAAGAATTAAGTGCAACAAAAGAAAAGTTAGAGTCTAACTCAACAAGAACAGTTCCAATCCAAGCCCCCAACCCAAGTAAAAACAGAAACACATGTAAATAACAAAATTCTTCCCTCGTGAAATGTACAACAAAAATTTGAAACAGTCTTAATTCTACTCCCAATCGACAATTCATTTGTCAGGTTGGTATGCCACATTCCTGTATCATGCAACACACACATCTAAATGTGAAACTGTGGAACAATTAACAATCCGTCTAAAAAATAGAACCAGATGCATATTTGTTTGTTAGCTTGAACTGAATGGCTCACATCTCCTTGTTCATTAAAGTCTGCCATCTCTGATTAAAATTAATCAGGCATGCAACATTGGAATTGTAAAAATAGGAAGAAACTGCCTCGGACTAAAACTTTGTAGAGTTTCCTTTTGTTTTCGTTATCAGTTAAAAAAACTAAAAAAATAAAAAGGAGAAAAGAAGTTTGTAATCTGAGAAGTTGCAAGCTTGACTGTCAAATATTGAAATTCCAAAGTGCCATGTTTTTTTTCTTTCAACATCTACAAACAATGTTTCTTCACCAGTATTTTTTTTTTTATGGCCAAGAACTTAGTCCCTTTCAAAAACATCCTACAGTTTTGCTATCAAAATATTCATATAGTGGTTCAGAAAATAATGCATTTTTAGATAGGACTGAAACAACAACAGAGTTAACATTCACACATATATATATCTTGTTTAAAGTACACATTATGAAAGTTTCCCACAGTGATTTTACTTACAACAAAACCACCAGGTGATGCTCGAGAATAGTTTATCTACATTGAAAGAACAGTTTCATAAAAAATATTGTCAAGTTCTTTATGGGTTTGTGGTTTTTTTATTTGGAGGTCAAAGCGAATGTCAACTCAACAGTAGTAAACCATCCCAAATTTACAAGAAAATAAACATTTGCTTCTAACACTCAGATTGACTTTTAAGTGAATTTAGAAAGCTGTTTGTTGCACAAACTTGTAGTAGACAGAATAACTTCTGTTAAGGGTAAATGTACTTTATTCTTATTCTACAATTATGAAGAAATATATCATTAAACTAATGTGGAGCTTTTCAAAAAAGAGATAGACAAGTTTTTGAGTGGGTGATTCGTTGTCGAAAATTCATTCTGTTATTACCGTTGATGTGTTGGGATTCCACGGTCTTCCTCCAGGCCTAAAGAAAATAACATCAAATAATCCATAAGTTCATTTAGTAATGCCACAAATTACGGAAAAATTCATTTTACAAACACCCCCAAAGTTTCCTGTGTATAACACAGATTATGCATGTGCATTTCAACATTAATGTTTTAAATACATTCCTTTATACTGGAATCAGATTCAAAAGATATGCGAAAGAACCAAACTGGTGTATTGCAGATCATTCCAAAAAGCAACAAACATATTTCAATTAATACCTCAGGTATAAATTGTCAAGATGATTACAAATTATCAAACATTTTTCAAATCTTTCAAATTGTTAATCTTTTTGTGTATTCCTCTTAAATTGGTTTGCTTATATCTGTATGTATTGTGAGTGAGGTCCAGGCACATCTTCCTTCCCTAGACGACTCCTGTTCATTTCCCTGGATGGCCTTCGTTTTTTTAACCACTTTATAAATTGTCTGAAGAACAAAAAATAGTGAAACAAAAAACCAACGCTTTGATGTAAATTTAAACAAAGTATATTAATTGATTAACTTGTTTCCAATGCTTTGAAGTGTCTTACTTACATTGGTTCATGTACTTAATTCTAAGGCTGTGTGCATATGTAATAAACAAGGATTTTATTCTTATACAGGATTTATATCCACCTTAAGTTCAGACTCTCTTGTGAGAAGCTAAACTCATCAAAGAGATGGAAGACTCAGTTCTTGTTATGATTAAACATTCAAATTTCGAATTCAATTGATGTAGAGAGTCTGTAAATCTCTCAAATGTAGCGTATTGTAAATCCAGTGGGATTCACATCCACACCAAGTGAAACTGTTATCAAATTTTCAGGATTTAAGATTTTCATACATTCTCATCCCTGATAAATTCAGCTTGTTCATGTTACGGACAGAGTTTCAAGGTTTGTACTTACATTGGTAAGGGCA
This sequence comes from Evasterias troschelii, assembly GCA_032357145.1. Classification (NCBI taxonomy): domain Eukaryota; kingdom Metazoa; phylum Echinodermata; class Asteroidea; order Forcipulatida; family Asteriidae; genus Evasterias; species Evasterias troschelii. The sequence goes on from JAUELU010000013.1 coordinate 11,723,719, forward strand.
TTCCTCCGGGCATTGAGCCAGGGGGCGGTCTCATGCCACCACCGTAGTTCTGTGGAGAAAAGGAACCGTTCTACGCAAAAAGGAACAAAAATTGAGTTAAAATACATAAAATATAGAAAGTGCAGAACCCTGATTTTGTTTTTAATTTTGTTGTTCTCTTCTATATACAGAAAGTATGAAAAAGCTGTTGAATAAACTGCCAAGGCATGTAAATCAACCCCAAAAATTGAAAGAAAATATTTGCAATTCCAGATGAAACAAAATATAATTGACTAGAGCGAAGCTTGAACCTGCAACCTTGGAATTAATCTGCTGGCTCTCTACCAACTGAGCTTTCTAGCCCTAATATTGGCAATTTCATATTTTGCCAATAACTTTTTTCAGGGGATGCCAAACATATTTTTGAAAATATTTGTAATGACATTTGTCAGCTTCACTTTCATTTGGAAATAATGGTAAAACTGTTTAGGGTTGTAGCTTTCTATACTTACTGGCTGCATTGGCATCCGAGGGTGGTTCATTCTTGGCATTGGGCCCCCCATGCTTGGATGACCTGCAGGGTGAGACAGGGAACAAGACCATAACAAATTATATTTTGAGACAAATACAATTTAAACAGTGGTTAAAAAAAGCCTTCTTCTATTCAGGTTTGCAGTAACAAACTTCCTACCAACAGAGGGCCCCCTTCAATTGTATTTTCTTAGTCTAGCCTTATTTTATAAGTTGCACCAGAAAGTAACATGGTGCATTCACAACAGAAAAATTAAGTCACAAAACTAGAGCGATTTATGAGAACAGTTGCTGGCAGCGAAATACACTTTTAAAGGATTATAATAGAGAGTCAAGCAAAAGGGCACTTTTTTTAAGGTCAATTGATCGTGAAAATCGTGGTGGCATCATAAATATTCAAGCGCAGGTTAAGGCAGAAACCTGTGATGATAAAGATCACACGGAGTAAAACTGCCTCCTAATGGATATTGTGTCTGAAAGTCGCTGATGACTATCGGAGGAAACTAACGCCGTTGTAGGAAATGGAGATTCCCCTTACCACAGGGGACAGGATGGATACAGCCCAATGAGAGCTCCGTACTTGCCCTCAGGGAGGTTCACTGAGTCAATGTTTGTATTTTCTCCCTGAGAACGTTGTACACACACACACGCCGTGTTGCTGGGGATCCACTCCTGTGCGTGTACACTTGCCTGATGGCCAAGTATAACATTTATCAAAGTATTCTGTTCCACTTAAATGGCATTTGCCAGAATCAAATAAAATGGCGGTTATTTAGTTAACACGAAACTGAGAGCGCACTCACTGTCAACATCGAAATGAAAACCTCTGAATTCAATGACTTCCTATCCCATTTATGACAGCACGACATCCCAGGAGCCCGTCAGAGGTGGAAAACAACTTTGCCCGGGCGTGAACTGCAAAAGCAAACGCCTCCCCGATAATAACACAAATATATGACATCAGTCGACCACAGGAATCAATGTTCTGTATGTCGAAACTCTGATCAATTCTTCCATTAGTCATATCGCTGAGACCATCGCTTCACCAGGATCCCTCATTCTTCCCTATCCCCACTTTTTTCTTCTCCCTCTTTAAGCCGGCTCCTGTCGTGTCATGCCGTAACAGATACTCCCACCCTATGGCAAACTGCACCATTTCTATCCATTACCCGGATCCTTTCTTCACAGAGGGCCTCGCGAATAACATTCCAAATCATTCCATGTTTTCTTTCAGGGGGGTCTTTGAAAGGCTTTTGGTCTTTATTTTTGGAGGCTTTTAACTTGGGCAGGTGTTTTTCGGAGGGCGAAAACACACTTTACTGAGTGTGAATCACCAGGAGCAGTTGCAAGTTGCACCCACAGGGGCAAGATGCTGACACTAAGTCTGTGCCACAGAAGGATCCATATATTTGTATGTCAATGTTGCGCTTTCCCTTGTTATTTTTGTGGTGGCATTGACAATTACATGCAGAGTGAACTATTTGAGCCTGCTGGAATGTCTAGGTTATACTATAAGCATCTTTGGAGTATCTCGGGGGAGTTACAGATTATGACAAGTTGACAGACAAAAGGGTCAAGAATGGTTTGGAACACAATTTAAAAGCCATTTTTGATTACATCAGCTTATGAAACCCTCATCATTCTGAAACAACATTCACCAAGGTTTGGTCATTTTACCACCCCCCACCCCAAAAATTAGCATGCCCTCAGAAGGGACAACAATATTTAAAAACAAATTCACTTTTGAAGGCCATAGTCTAGATTATTTATATTTATAACTCCATTGCTAGTGTTTCCAAAATGCAAAGCCTAAAGTCCAACTTAATTCATAGTTAATTAAAAACCTTCTCATCACCGAATGTTCTCTCAAAGCACACTTAAGCTTTGAAAACAAGATATATTGTCTAAATACACCGCAAACACTTTTGCACCATTCATAAACCTCTCCAAAAGATTAAGCTAGGGTATTCAACAATGAATGGCAAGATAATGGGTTTAGTATTTTGAAAACTTATGGTTCATAAAAGTCACAATTGACTAAAGCCTTTTAAGTGACCACAAAAATGTATTCACCCATCAAATAACACAAGAACTATTTAAGGTAATGGACCGATTTTAATGGATGGGGTGACCACTTAGTTAAAAAAAAGGACAAGAAAATATCTATGTACGATTTGATGACTGAACATTGACTTCCTTCTCTGAAGCCATGTCTTCTTTAGGTAATTCCGTTAAATAAACACATTATTTCCACTCTCTTCCAATCCCCCATTTCAATTCAATTTTTTTTTCCAATCTCCATCAACTCTGCCCGCTCCATTGTCCGGAATCACGATGCAAAGATTAATTTTGGAAGCTGCAATTTCCGACAATTGAATTTCCCACACGGATGTGACTTGCTCAGAGCACCAGTAGATAATCTTTTTCGAAGATAATTGTAATTTTAAAGGGACTTTATTACTAGCGGGATGAAATGGAACGAGTCACAAATTTCCAATAGAGGAATAATAGAGACAGTATCTCACAATAGGACAAAACAACTTTAAATAGTTGAGTTGAAATTTTGAATAAGTTCCGCATGACTGCAAAACATGTCAGCAGCATGCACTTAAATTACTAATGCCTTTGTGGCACAGTAGGAGCAAATAAACACAATGAGTTGATGTTGGTGAAAAAATCCTTGATAGTTTCACTCAGAATGCAGAGACCTTATAGAGTACACACATTTTAAAGAAACAATTTACTTTGTGCACAAATTTCCAATATTTAGAGTGCAATTAATTGTAAAAACAACAACATCTGGAGCTTTAGAAAAACATGCATAATGTGTTAATTACTAACTTTAAAAAAAGTTGATGGTCTTTGGTTCTACCCTTACACCGATGTGTGATAAATACTGTAAACTCTGCTTTCCAAATCCTGAGAAATACTATTCCATAAGTATACTACTCGGGTTGGATTCGAACCTACGACCCCTACATTCTAGAGCAGCTATCTTAACCAGCTATCTTAGCAGTCTATGACAAGAAATCCTGTAATCCTGTAACCAGAAGCATGTACTGTAACAGTTTTAAAAGAATTGATTAACTGTAATTCTGGTAACAATTCATAAAGCTGCCATTAAGCATTCAGATTCGCTAAGCGAAGAACAAATTTGCTCACCAAAGCAAGATTATAAGCTGAATTGCCATTATGTATCAGGTTGATGTCTGGTTATTTTTTCGCTTTGACCTCAGCAACATCTTCGGCCGTTGGCTGCTAACAATATTGTTCAAAAATAGGGATTTCTGGAGTTCTGACCATAAGAATTTGCCGAAGCTATTCATTAATTTCTGCTGACAATATTTAAACAACTTGGTCTCACTTCTTGAGTCTGACAGCAGGTCATATGTGCACATACATGTCTGACTTTTAACTTGTGTAGTCAAGGTTCTCCTGAAAAGACTGCCTGCATCGCTGGCTGACGCTGATGGAATTTCTCCGTTTATTAAGTAACTGAGTGAATGATTTGCACTGGCATATCACTCTGGAAAACCGACAATCTTCTTTAATGGCTAGTGACGTACACATTTCTGCTTCAAAAGTTTCTCATTTCAACATGTCTATGTTCACAATCAGACTCCAAACAACAAAACCCCATAGTTTCCTTATAATATAACGCAGTGAACAGATTTTAAAGTCAATAGTTGAAATAAATAAATAACTTGTACCTGGGAATCAAATGGTACAATTTTAACAGTAATTATATGAAAGTCATCAAGTTCTTTTAGAAGCTGGAATCCCAAAAGAAGATCATGGGGGAAACAAATCATGTGAAGGCCACCTCATGCAAACAAATCAAATTTTGCAATCAGAACAAAACATACAAACGCATCGGCTACACAAAAGCAATCTGCTATTACTTCGACCAGTTCTGACTAACATAAAAAACCTATTTGCTTTTGAAGATACCACATCTTTTCACCTCAGTGACTTTCCACCCTTTGAAGACTACCTGAACATATGCTCGATGTTCAATAATAAGGAAACCAATTAGTAGTCCAAACCAGACAAATGTTTTTCTTGTGTCCTAAACAGCAGCGTGCATTCTCTCATTGCCAATACATCAAATTTCCCCTCACGGCCAAAGTTAAATTAATTTCACCCAAAATAATCAAAATGATGAACAAGAAGAACAAACTGTCCTCATGGAACATCGCCAAAAAAGCAAAAAAAGGAAGGAGAGGGAAAAAATCATCCAATCAACTCTTCTTACCCGGAGGATAGATGCAGAAATTCCCCAAAATCCAAACTGCTACTTTCAATTTTGTTTTACGGAGAGGGATTCTACTAATCAAAAACAAGCAGGTTACCCGACTACTCAATGTAATTCTTTCCATGAATATAACCTAACAGCCCCATGGCAAGACGTGCAAGCGATACCCCCTTCTGTATTCCATCATTTTCGGCTAAATCCTGTTTTAGTGCAAGGCCCATTTGTTAATATTGCAGTCATGATTCAATTTACGTCCTGCTTTTTATGGATTAATTTTGTCCTGAGCTGGGAATCTCTTGAAATTCAATATCTGTCACAGCCGGACCCTTTCTTCTGTCTTTCTTTATGCAAAATTGGTTTAATATTACACCTGCCTTTGGTAGACTTGCTCAGTCTGTCACGGTGATGCAGATGTTGTGGTGTAATTAAATGCATTGTGGCTAGTCTAAGATGATGAAAATTCTAATTGCTTCAGGAGTACAGTAAGGGCTGATTGATAGTGACACACATGTACCATGTATGTAGCAGTTACATATGTTTGCACAATTGAAAGGACTGCATGCACTTTTTGGAAGAAACTTGAATGCCAAACAGCCAAGCTGCAGAATATTGGCAAACACTTATCCTGTCACCCATGAATTTACACATCAGATGCTGGCTACGTCTAGCTATAAACTCAATTGGACAAGAAATCGGATCATTTCTGAGAAAGAAGTCTGGAAATTTAATAAAGGTGATAATTCCTAAAGTATTAGGAATTGCCACTTTCTAAGGCTTACCTCTAAACCCTAATTTCCCTAACTAATTGACGAGTACATGGAAAATAACTAATGAAACAATTGTTTGCTAAAGTGGACTCCCCATTAAACATACAAGTGAAAACCTCATCTGCAGATAATTCAATTATACCCAACATCTTAATCAACTCTCACCAAGAGCTGCATGCACATCCAGCATACCAACAGCCCTTTAAAATCTCATTATTAAGCAATCAACTAAAGCAAACACATGACACCTCCACTAGGGTCCATTCATAAAACCCTCATAACATAATGAAGTGCACCAGGTATTATCCAAGGCCGCTGTCTGCCAAGCAATCCTTTCTCCCTCACGTAATCGTACACCAAAAGTCCATAGAGTCTTTTCTCACATACAGTATCATGGAAATGAGTGAAATTACAAAAAAAGTACACATTATAGAAGCTGCACAACACCCTATGAAATTAATTTTCAGAGTTAGTAGTATTTATTTGGCAATTTCAAATAAAAAAATCACAAATATGTTCATCCTGGAAGATAACTTAAAAACGTTAACCTTATAAAAGTTACACAGAATTAGACAAATTGTGTCAATACTGAAGTAAATGGATTCACTTCTTTACGTTGATGAGACGAAGGATGTGACCCTTACACAGATGCAGACCCGTTCTAACTAATTTACGACAAACACACATGGTCATGGACTGTCTTTACCTTTTGTGCCTGCGTTTATGACGTGTCAAATAGTTTTCTAATTCAACATGTAGTTTAGCCAACCTTATCCCAAAGGCGTTGAGGGAGTGTCTAGCCCAGAGTAAAGTTGAGGCAGGGGGACAAGGAGTTGTTTTAAAAGATAGGCGAATAATGTAGAATGTGCCAGCAAATAATTGTGTGTATTTCTGAGTAATATTGTGTAAAAAAAGTTTTTGTTTCATTACAAACACATCAAAATAAATGTAGAGAGTCCACTCAATTTACTCAAGCGCCTTTTTCACTAGACAAGTTTCTTGGAAAATTTACACCACCCTTTTCACACATGAATTGCTAACCCTTGAAAAGTCCTGGGGTTTTATTTCCTGGGAATCGCCTCAGTGGTGTGAACAGGGCTTTATGTATGAAGACTCATTGTTTTCCAATATCATCCACAGATGCCTTCAGTCTTTATTGTACAATTGACACATATAGTCAGTGGGTCACTATCGTCAACTACATGTATGTATGTGGTAGAAAAATGATATTTGTGTTTGAAATTTCATTACTTGAACCTTTTAAGCCACTTCAGGCTTTACTGCTCCCTCAATCCAATCATAAATATTCAAGAACCATACAGAAGATTCACAATTGGATAAACAGAAAGGATTCCTTCACTGAACTCGTCTCATCAATATTCATGACACTAATCACCTCACAACCATTCCTTTCACAGCCGAGTGGGTCTCTGGGAATCTCAGCAAGTGCAGACGGGATGCAGTAACTGGATGAACTCATAAATATTTACAGGGTTAATCACCTTGCTTTACTTTCACAGTCGATAAAGCTGGAGTGCTTTGGAGAAACTCACACCTGTCCGGTTGAGTGCACGTGGCCATCTCAAAGCCAACTCAGTAACCATTAGTCAGACTCAGAGGCAAGGCCCATCAATGGATGAGGCACTTTGGCCCATCTCGATTGAATACAGTTCCTAAAAAATCAAGATATTTACCAGTTGTACAGAGGCGTAAGTGTCAATGGAAGGGGGGAAAACAGCCTCTGTAAATAGCTTTAATATGCCCCAGTCCAGGCAGTTCCGACACCGAGTAAAAGAAGTAATTTGCAGTTTTTGTGCCGTGCTGAATAGGTACTTGTATTAAAGGATTGGAAGGAATACACAATAGAAAAGACCAGGCATGTAATACTAAAATGGGTTATGTATGCAGGCCCACTGATATACATCCAAGGTATAATTAGCTCCCTGGAGGTTCTATTGCCACACTAATAACTCCCCCAATCCTATTTCTTGATTGGTAATAATACGAGGCCCTAGTCCCCCCTAGGCTTGCATTTCACACACACTAAGATGTCTGATTAGTTATAGCCTGACTGGAGTTGCTGAAATAACGCATGCGGAGTGAGAGAGACACAGTGAAGGGCACAGTGACGGATCGTGCCTCGTTTGTTATATTGCCCTCTTAAGGCATGCAGCACAACTGAACCCCCTGACTGCTGGGCAATTTTCAGATCACTAGCAAACCACCGGGCGTTAGACGCCGCAGCAACAACAACAACAACACACTTAGTAGGCAGCGGGCCGGCTTGGCTGGACTCGTGTTCGCGAAAGCTGCGTCTCGTTCCACCTGCAAATTGACAATTCTCTCTGAGGGTTTTTCAAGGGTCCGGGGAAGGCAGTGCAGTGTTCGGAGATGATATCACATCAGCGAGTAAGTACATGTAAATGTAAGATCTCTCTACTGAGAGACTGAGATATACACTGAGACTACGGTTACTGATCAATGCTCCCGATACATAAAGTTGGATGTATCTAATTTTCAAGTCACTGTAATTTATTTGGTGCGTGATGTTAGTGCCAGGATGAGTTTCTAACAACTAATTGAGCAGAGTAAGAGTAGCTTTTTAAAATCTGTGTAGATGTTTAACTTGATATATTAATTAAGTGCAGATGTTTTTAAGTGCTATGTTCATGTATATTTGAATTCTCTTGCATGGTGGTGTTTATTTTATATAGACAATGCAGATGGGTTCAAGTTTTGTTTTTCTTTCTTTTTTTCTTGTGTCACTGTTATGAGTCAGTTTGTGATCTTGGACCTAAAAAAATACCACTTTTAAAATTAAAAAGTTATTTCTTGACATCCTACATTAGAGATGCAAGAAATTGTGGACTAACAACAACAAAGCTGAAAAGCCCTCCACAACAACTGATGGAGCAATCGGAATGGTTAGGGGACACTCTCACTGACTTGATCTCAACCTGTCAGATGCATTAATTTGTTTCCCCCTGCTGTGAGTGAATCATAAACAATTTCAGACTACAATTGCCAACTGAAGTGTCTCACACTGTGATTGGTACTTTCTTTCTTGAATTCTTGGGCTCCCGTGTTTTTTTAATATCAAAACTGACACAAAGCAAGAAGTGCATAACTCTAAATCACTGATAAAATGGGGATAAGCACCGTGGAGAAATGGGTCATCGCCATCGCTGTGGCAACCAGACCACATTTGAAGTCAATCAAGGGTGACCGCAGGGAATTCAATGTGTATTCAGGTTTCACTTTCCACAGTAGTTAATTTCAAGCTGTCTCTTCAAACCTCATAGATGGGAAATGCAGTCTGGTGTACAGACAAGTGCACCGGACTACTCCATGCACTTGCGTGATAATGTAAACACATGGGGAAGGATTAGACTTGCTCCCTGTCCCTGGACTGTCAGGGCTAAGTTTTGTGACCAACACACAGAGTAGACAGGCAAATTTAATTAATCATGTCTGGGGTAAAATGGCCGATGATCAGTAAATGATTACATTACTGACCCACGCAACAGTTTCACGAAGTCATGAAAACCATGGAGGAAAGAAACTGTTTGAATTTCCCACCCCCTACAGGATTTTCATAACTCTTGAAACACAAAACACCTCATTTATTTGTTAGTTTTCTTGTTACCTTGAGAGCAAAGTATGATTAGGGCCAGTGAGACTGTTGTACCAGACTAATGATTACACAGCTCAGCTGCCGTTCAAGTCTTTTCAGAAATGAGAACACTTTTCAGTAAAAACACCTGTCAAATTTGATTTTTTCTTTTCTTTTCAACCGCCTTTGTGTTTAACCGTTTGATTATTGTAACTAGGGTTGTGACAACGCTGTTAACAGTAACACACTCAACAATTCAAACCAAGATTGGTCACAAAGCATGGTTTTTACAACTGATGTTAACACAACATTAGGAAAAAGAAATAAACCGAGCAAAATTCAAGTTAATATCTTACAAGGCATACTGTTTGTCTTGGAGGTTAGCAAGATGTGCAGTAACAACAACAAGAGCAATACAATAACAAATTATAAAAAAAATCATAAAATAACAAGCAAGTGCCAGACCGTGTCATTGCTCACAGTTAGTTTCAACGCAACGCTGGATGAGTATTTGACATGCTGAACGATGCAAACATGCTTGCTTAGTAGCGCTTGCAAACCAAAATCGCTGAAAGTTATGTTGATTGTTCCCTTTAACTGACATTATAAATTTGAACTGTGAGCATATTACATCCAGAATATTTAAAGCCATTAATTCCAAGGAGGTTAGGTAGGGCAATAAGGACTTTCACCCAAAGCAAGCAATTTAGTTTAACCTCTATTAATGGATCAAAAGCAATCACAAGCACCTGACTCCCAAAACATTTATAATATTATAGAGTTTCACAATGAACAGTCAAGGACCCAGACGGAAAAACAACAAAAAGAAATGAAAGAATGCAATTTGATTACAGCATATCACAAGCTATAACCAAAGTAAACACAAGGCCAATACCCCCTCAAGGTTTAGTCTGTCATGGCAATCTTCGAGACAAAACCCTAAATGTCATCCCAACTTAGAGGAGTAATGGCGCCCACCAAACTATTTCCATGGCAACGCCTCTGACTGCTGGCTTTCACATAGGGATTCATGTACATGTACATTGTATATAGGAATTCTAGTATACATACATGTATGAATGGAGAACCAAACTAAAATGAAAAGGTGTAACTGCAAGCAAACTGGGGCCACAGGTACATGTATGTTGTATTTATTTTTTTTCTTTTCTGAGTGAATCTTGATTTTTGGAGAAGTCAAGGGGAATATGACAACAGCCACAGTTATTATGAGGCATTTAGTAAACAAAATGCATTCAAAATTCCTGAATCAGCAAGGTCAAAAGGGAATGAGCTTCACTTGAAAATAAAACATTCCAATGCAGTTGTTAACATTTACACTAGATAGCATTAGTGTCCATTGGGCCCACTATTGTCACTTAGTTCTTATCATGTATTAGTTTCGTCAAGTAGGTTTTGTCTACAGGCGACCCGTGTCATTCAGCTCAAAAAAAACATTCTTAGCACAGCCCAATCAAAAGCAGGATTTCAACAAAAGCTCAGAACAAAAATGGGTCAATGAACTATTCTGGCACTCACCTTCCTTCTTGACCGCAAAAAATCCTGAAGAGACAAAGAAACCAACAATAAGTTGGAAAAGTTTTTGTTGGGGGGGAGGACTGTTTCCCTAAAGTTTGATGATTAGGTGAGAGTTCATTCTCAACAAGTAAAATGATTGAATGAATGTTTAAACCCATCAACCTTCTTCCTTGTGGTTAGTATTAGAAAGTAAGTTCATACATTCATGAGGGATACCTATTGACCTACTTATCAACTCTAACATCATCATAAAGTGGACATTAATAAAACCAGACAAGAGACGCTCTCCCCTTAGCGGGTCTGCTTTTCCTCAAAACCTGAACAGCCATTTGTAAACATGTTTGTGATAGCAATAGCAAATGTAAGTCCTACAACCCATTTTCATAGAACTCTGCACACCCAAAGGTTAATTTCATGCCTACATTTGTCCACCATAATAAGTGGGTGTCAGGCACTTAAGAGGCCACAATTTTCTTCCGAGATCAATGACAAATCTCCCCTGAGGTGGAAACAAGTTTTTTGTTACAGCCATTAAAAAGCGGGATCATCAGATCAAGTGCCATTTTGAAAATGAAGCCGAGTTCGTTTGTTGAACGTCTAATCTAGTCCCTGGACTATAAAAGACAACAATTACAGCCCAACAAAACAGTCCATTAGGACAGTGGTCACGATGGCTCAAAAGACGTCATTCATGAGAGCTTCCAAATCTGTCCGATGTTTAAAACATACTCCAGATAGTGCAGCTAAGAGGTTTTGACAGGCCCAGACACTGGGATGGCGAAACTAATATCTTCGACAGGGACTTATTGCCTACCATGACTTGTCAAAGATATAGCCGAAAACAGAAAGGAAAAAAAAGGAAAAAAACCCTTGCTATTTACTGCCACTTATGAGGGGGCCAATCCAATTACAAAAAGGTCTGTCAGCAACATGTGCTTGTGTTTCTAATGGGGCTGCATGGTTGATGTCACTGGTTTGATGTCAACAGACAACATTCAGGAATTGCTCATTGCTTTTTGATCAGACGCAATGCTCTATCAAAGCTTAACACGGGGGACCAGCTCCCCCGAGCTCATACAGCATAAAATGTTGCTCAAAGACTAAAAAAGCTACATAATAATTAGAGGGGCACCAGTGTAACAAGACAATGCCTCACAAGCTGACATTCTCTCTTTGGTAAGCATGAGTTGTAAACATTAACAGCCCTATGAAAGGTGTGTGAACTAGAGCATTAAAACAATACCAGCCCATCACAGGAGTTCAGCAGCAGCATGTGGACAAACTCTCTGCCAATCACAGCAGTGAGCAATACCTGTCACAACAGCAGATGCACAATATCCACTGAGCCATCCAGCATAAAACGTAGTGACACTTGTCACAGGGCTTTACAACTGGCAGATCATCTGGGCATGATGGATATAGTGTAGTAGGAACATGATCAGGCTCCAACATGGAATATGTGCTCCATTCAGTGCAGGACACAAGGGTCTGTCAAGGGATTGCCTATGAATAGTGGTTTACCATCAAGTAAAAATCGACAAAGTCAAAGGAATATTTGGTGTCGTCAAAAGGATCTTGTATTATCATCTTTAAAAGGAGTTCCCTGCACTATCAGGTATGATTAAACAGTGATCAGTTCGATAAACAAAAACAAACTAATGGTGTCGTACAATGAAGCTGTGTTGAATACAGATGTCTCGCATCATCATGTATAATATGCTCGCAGAACTCTATCTTAATGTCAGTTCATGGTATGGTAAGTTTCTATGGAACATCTATATTGCTTGCAGTGTTTTTTATGTTGCCTAACCTAAACCCAAGTGGGAAATACTTCTACCTTGATTGGATCCCCCTTCTCCCGTTGTGGATATTGATGTCCCCCCGATAAGGAAACCCTTGGGTAACGACGATAGCCTCCGAGTATTATACACAATACACTTAAGATGTACGCTGTATGGCAGGACTGGACGAGGAAATCTTATGAATTAATTTGCGACTTTTTGAAGGAGTAATCCAATCCAAACTGGAGGAGTTCATTTACAATTATTCATCTCACGTTCTGATTACTGTAACAACTGGAACTGCAACATATACAGTGTCCAGTTTTTAATAACACCGACAGACACACGGCATCCAATTCACATGATCCATCAAGTAAAACTAGGACAGAATCCTTACTTCACCCTTCAGCAAACTGTCCTTTTCTTCCAAATCATCACATTTTCATTCCTTGAAACGTAACTAAAGTTTACAGACTAAGAACAAATCGTTTCTAAATTTAGAGTATGCGCTGACAATCATTAGAGGAAAGGAAGCTATGTTTCCGCATGGGAATCCGACAATTGTGCCGTTAACAATTACAGTGTACATACAGTATGTATAACATTGAAAGTGCAAGCACACTGTGTTGTATTCAAGACAAGCATCTTGTGACCTAAACATACATGCACATAGACAACTGGCAATGACTTTAAAGGCATCGTACACGTTTGGTAATTACTCAAAACAA
>JAUELU010000013.1:11788218-11799816 GCA_032357145.1 Evasterias troschelii
ATTTTAGTGAGAAATTACCTCTTTCTAAAAAACTACGTTACTTCAGAGGGAGTCGTTTCTCACAATGTTTTATACTACCAACAGCTCTCCGTGGCTGGTTACCAAGTAAGTTTTTCTGCTAATAAATATTTTGAGTAATTACCAAACGTGTACAGTGCTTTTAAGATCACAAGGGGCTGTTGGAACATAGAGTGGTCAGAACAGTAGTCACCATCAAATAACACCATAGGAGGAACATATAACAGGAATGGTGAAGGTTGGTTTGTCAATTCATGTTTTGATAAGCTAACTCTTAAAAATTAGAGATAATTTCTCCAATCCCCGGATGTAAAACAAAGAAATCCACAGCTACCGTTAGCAATCTTCAATTAATAGAAAGGATGCTATGGTACCCAGCAAGTTAGAATAACAGCATGTGTTGTAATTGGTTTTTATGTATACAAAATAAAATGTTTGCCTTAGTAAAAGTAACTTTGTGCAAACAGCTCTGTAACACCACCAGAAAAAGCCAAAATTACATTGAATGTTATTTTTGTTTCGCCCTACACCAACATGCAATAAAGAATAGTCTTCATCCTCGATGCCATTACTACATAAAATAACACTGAATTATACGTGATCTGTTTTACACCACAGGATGTTTTAGACAACCATGCAAATAACATCAATGTACAGACAGTGGATATGGAATGAGGCCAAATGTCAGAGGTCAGAGATCACCCTACCTGAAAGAAGCCTGGAGGCATTGGACCGCTGGGAGGCATTCCATCGTTAGGGGGCATCTGACCTAATACTGGACTGGGAGCTGCACCGCTCTGGAAAAAGAACAGCAAAAACAATATTACTTTAAAGATTATTCTGGAGTTGTGTAATTTTTTTTTTAACCGTTGCAACAGCCATATTTTATTTCTTATATAACGTTAAGTCAAAGGGTCAGGTTGATTTTTGTGAATGTAAAGTAAATTTCATGATGTCAAGGATGTTGAGATCGGGCGATTTCACAGACACTGGCCTTAAATTTGCATTTGAATGAAGTACAAACAGGCCTAAAGACAAGTTTTTGTCTCCGATCAGACCTTGAACTTTACGGAAGCGCTGAAGGCAAAAGCCTCTCCGCCCCTAATTGGTTACTGCCTCGGGGCCCCCTGAAATGTTCAAATAAAGACGAATTATTTCTGTCATCTGTAAAGGTACATTTCAAAGGAAGATTTGCTTTTTCTATTCTTGCAAGACAAATTTATTTTCTATGAACCGACAGCATTGGTAACATTTATCTTCAAACATCATATGTCAATGTTTATCTTTATTTCAATTAAGATATCAAGATACATGTGCAGAATCGCAGAAAGGTATTAACAATGTTGTTTTATTTCGGGGACCTTGCAGAAATTTCTTTTAAAAAATTGTTATTGTTATTTGGAGGGAGGGGGGGGGGGCTTCAGTTTTTAATTTGTTTATTAGAAACATAAACTGCTATGCATTCACACAATTGGCATCATGAGTTGGCAATCAACTTTTATAGGTATTGACTGAATACAAATAATTTAGGTATCTTTTATCGCTGACCTTATTTTAACGATGTAAAGTTTTAAAAATGCTGCACATGAAACGCTGTGTCTTGTCGAGTCAGAAGTGAAAAGCTCCAGACAGCTCATATCTAGAAGCCTATAGTACATTGCAGGCTGACCACATTGCTTTTTGTAAGGGCAAGGCACATTGTTTTTTGTAAGGGCAAGGCGATTTTTCTTGGGCAAAGGCATCGCATTCAAGGAAATTTAAATTTCTACTATGACATTTCAAAGGTACATCAAGGCAGCGGCCAGGGGGGGGGGGGGATTGCCTGCTGCTGCCTCCATGAAGTGTGAAGCCTGCAACTCATATGCTGCCAATGATATTTACACTTGCTATTAAACTAGGCTAATAGCCTAGATACGATGACAAGCCCGTCATTTCTAGCTGCATCAAGGCTTGTGCGAACCACGACAATTGAATGATCTGTCAACAACGTTTAATAGAGACCCTCGTATCTCCCGCTCTTATTAAAATAATTTTCTACGATGATTGGTTGTCACTTTTACGACACCTAAAACATGGGAAGCCCTGTCCAGTGCACACGTCACATAGAGAAGTGTGAAAATAGAAACAGGTTACAGGGTGTGCACAACACTGGAATGGTAAGATTAGCAAAATCAATGTCTACAGATTTGCTCATAGTTTATATTCTGTAAAGATGGTCATGACGACTTCCCTTGAAAAAGTTTTTGTCTGAAATGCTATGTTTTTGAGAAATGGTAAACAACAGTTTTGATCTTGCGAGGCCAAAACTTGATATTGTAAAATAATGAAAACATCATGTTTTGTTCTTCTTTTTCCCCCAGTATTTACTTCGGACTCTTATTGAGCCCAGATTTTAACAGGTTTGTTAGTTTATGATATGTGTTTTAATTCACATTAACTTGAGCAGCAGAGGTCCCTGTTTTATTGAGCTGCTTTAGCTTAACTATCGATTCGTAACTGGTAACTGTAAATTGTAAATGTTTAAGTTTTTGACCAAATTTTACCAAACATTCCTGAGTCCTAAGCTATTGTTTTTATCACGGCATGATCGATTAATTACTAGTTAATTAGTTTAATTAAAAGAATCTCCCTTCATGAAAACTGGACTAACAAGAAACCGGGGAAAATGGTTGATTTTAATTATTGAAACTCTATAAATTTGTAAAACAAAAAAGTTGCAAATAGTTTGATGAAACTCTCTCTTAAAAAAACGCTGACAATGCCTTTCAGCATTCAGAAAAAAGTGTCCTAAATTGCACGAGTCATTTGCGCTAGTTTGAGGTTTTGACGTCACCGATTTCGCTAATGCCAATCAGTTGGTTGCCAAGAAGGACTTATCCTAAAGGTTGATACTGTGTCTGTACCATGAATGTAAAATCCCTTGGTGCCATTTTGAGATCCTGACGTCACAAGCGTTCTTCCCCCTTTTGCTAAATGGACGCCAGATGAGCACACCTTCCAAATACAAAGCTCTTGATTATGTGCCGGCCATGTTGGCTTTGTAAGAGCTCCACCTCACAGATGGGATGCACTTTGAGGGAAATCTCTGCCTGGCTATTTTTGATGAGGACCCAGTTTACTTAAAGCTGGCGATTTATCCCCTTCATGTATCTTTAATAGGAATACAAATTCTTCTATACTGCACAATTTCCAGAAAAACTGTCAAACTCATTGCGGCAACTCTCTACCTCGGTAGCACTTTAGAAATGTCAGCAGTTTTTTATGCCGTACTTTTGAAATTCAAATTTTTGTTTTACTTCGCTGTTTGTTCTTGTTGTGAAGATTTTATTGGAACTAAAAAAGAGATTTTGGAACCAAAACAAACAATTTATTTTAACTGGTACTCAACAGCATATCATCAGATATAGTGTTTTGTTTAGGTTGACAGTTTGTTCCTGTTGCATGTTCATTTGAAATTCAACCAACTCACTGTAAAATTTTAGACAAGAATAAATCACTATAGACCACCTTATGCACTGGCATCATAACACCTCAATCTTAAAGGTATATTGTGCACCTACAAACACGGCCTGCGTTTGGTAATTACTCAAAATATAAATTAGCATAAAAACTTACTTGGTAACAAGCATCGGAGAGCTGTTGATAGTATAAAACATTGTGAGAAACAACTCCCTCTAAGGTAACAGAGTTTTTGAGAAAGAGGTAATTTCTCACTAAAATAATAAAAGACTTCTGGCCAGAAGCCTTTTATTCCTATCTGAAAGCACACTAACTTGTACAACAAGGGTGTTTTTTCTTTCATCATTTTCTTGCAACTTCAATGACCAATTGAGCCCAAATTTTTGCAGGTTTGTTATTTTATGCATATGTTGGGATACACCAAGTGAGAATAATGGTCTTTGACAATTACCAAACGCGTTCAGTGCCTTTAACCTTATCCTGTCTGTCATCAGAGGGCGCCCTCCTCAAATTCCGCAAGTGCATAAGTGATTATACATGTAAGTCTTTCCAAAGTATATTATTGGTAATAATTCCACATATATTTCTCTGTTGAATAAAACATAAAAAATATAAAAAAAGTTGGTGCTCCGATCTCCTCATTTGATTTCACAGGAATTGTTTATCAGGCATGACATTTGGTCCTTGGGGAAAAAGGTACATTTATCAAATACAAGGGCTGACCTACATGTACACAATGGTGTAGGCTCTGAAGGACTTACGTTTCAGGCATTATTAATAAAACAAAAATATGAATTTCTAAGGTAAACAAATTAAGAAAACGGACTTAAGCAAGAAGGATATCATGCCTGATTTAATAAAAAAAGTATGTTCAAATGATTGTCCAACGGCAAATCTAACGTCAATGGACTTCTGCCGGATTGCTGAAAAGGATTGTTGTTCTTCAACAATGCTGCAGCCAATGGACATAGCAATTGCCTATTAAGTCAGATGTGGCCACATTGCAGTTACTATGTGCATTCCAAGGCTTTTTCTGGCAGGCAAGTTATGAAAGTGCACAAATTCAACATATATTTTATCAGTATTTTTGTTATCGTAGTCAAAATAATAATGGGATATTACTTTCATTCACTGCCCTGTGGAATCATTCACATACTTTGAAGAGGTCTACCTCCTAGCTCACGTGTTCTTAAAAGATGGGAATAACATTGGCAACCATGGTAACACTACAATTTTCTCAGATCCTCCTGCATTGACAACGAGGTCATTTAACAAGATGGCCTTAGTAATCATGTCGTTTTGCTACCTTCAACAAAGTCATATCTTTCTCAACCCTTCCGAGATGCATGCAGAGAACCAACCACAAGGGATTCGGACACAAATTTTATGTTAGAGCGAAACAAGTCACTAATATGTCAAAAAGATTTGACCTTGACGCACTGACATTAAGTAAAAGAGAAAACTCAAAGCTCATGATGAAACCAACAGCAATTTGGCGCGACTAATTTACATTCTAAATGTGAAAACAATGAGAAAATTGCACTTCTTAATACCAATGTTGTACTTTCCCTATAAGTGAGAAGTTTGTTTCAAGTTTACCTTGTGAAGAAATGGTGCTACGGGTTGTTCGCCATTGACATCCAAGTGTGGGTTCGGCCTCCCTCTCTGTTATCACACAAGGAAAAAAGCAATGGAAATATGATTACTCATTTTAGTGTCCAGACTAATTGCATAAGACAACTGACTACATGTATTATGCAGATAATTAGGTCTTAAGTTTAAAGCATGCGAACAACATTGGTAATGGTCAAAGACCAGTATCTGCTCTTTGAGTGACCAATCAGATAAACAAAATAAAAAATCTGTAAAAGTTTAAGTTCAATTGGTCATCAGAGTCAAAAGAAAATAGTGAAAAACCCCTTTATATATTTTCACTGTTTTTAAACATCTGGTTTTTAACTCGCAAGACCTACACTAATTGTTTTCCATTTTATTTTATTTTTAATATTTCTATAGCACTTCAAGCAAAAATACTTACAACCATGACCATCTTTATATCATTTAAGTTATAGGTGTCACTGAACAATTATATTTTCAATCTTACGATTGATATCACCAGCCAACAAAAAAATCATACTGACTGGGTTTGGCCGACTAGCTTTTACTACTTCTAAAAGGACAAGAACCTTAAGGGATAATGATATGTTAAAGACTAAGTATTGGATTCGTAGGAATCAAGAAAGAAAAATAATTAGTTTCAACCCGAAAGCTCACTGAAACCAGTTAACCGTTTAACCAGTTAACCAGGTTAACCAACTTAACCAGTTTCCCAGGTTAACCAACTTAACCAGTTTGACCAGTTTAACAAGTCAAGAAAAATCGATTTTGGAGATCGCCCCCCTCCCCGCAAAAGAAACAAGAACAACAAACAAACAAATGAACAAACAAGCAAACAGTGCTGTGAGTGCGAAAAAAAACTCTGACTAACATAAATTTAACTCCCCCCCCCCCCACTCAATCAGGTTGTAACACCTTAGAGGTTTGCATGTGGGGGGTTTGGTTATGACAAGGGCAGAGTCTTTCTTCCTGTGATGGCAGTTTTTTCCTCTTTCAAGAAAATCTGAAGGTTGACGGGAAATCAAAGAAAAATCCAAACAAATTTCACACCTGCATTTAATTCTTTTAAACGTTCACGGAAGTTTTAACATCCGAAAACAACCTTAAATTTATCTTTGTAAGCTGAGATTTAGATTTTGAAGTAACAAAGCATAAAAAGACAAGTGTAACAGTAATAATAATTAAACATAAGAATAAGTTTCATCAGAAAACAATCCACAATCTTTACACAAATTGTCCAAAGGTATTCAGAAAGAAGTCAGCAACACAAAGATGATGCAGGGGAAAAAATTAATTCAATATGGCATTACACACATGTAGGTACAGACTTTGGCATGTAATTTCATACATTTGAGGGCCTCTTGGCACTGAATATTGTCCAGGAAAAATATCTAGACCCTCGGGGCAGTTGGAAGCCATCCAGGGGGGGAGGACAAGGACATCTTGTAGTAGGTTGATGACAAAGAAAATTACCCCACTGTGAAGAAGTGTGGAGATAAGATGTATGCAACAAGTATGGTCATTGACAACATGAACTGTGTGGAGTGCCAAGGTTGACCTAGAAATTCAGCACGGTTTGACAAGAACACTGACTTCTTGGTACTACATATTAAAGATATTATTTGGGGGCTACAGGGTATTGAGATGTGTTTATATAAGTACTTTTCAACCAGAATTGGCAAACAATATTTTAAACGGGAAGTATAACCGGAAAAACAAAAACTACATAAATTCATGACATAAATTCATGACATAAATCAGGGTTGAACAGATCAAGAAAGTCAAAAAGTGGGGCATAATTAAAACACAAAGGAATTATTCGGCAACATCTTGGATCTTGGACACTTCACAGTTCCACTCTGAATAAATGAAAGTGTTGAGTTTGTCATAAAAACAAAGCCATCAAATTAATTAAACAAAAAAACAAAAAAAATAAAAAAAATGACAAGTTGAATGGCTTCTGACTTTAACCCACATCAGGGCTGGATAGCTCAGTTTGAAGAGAACAGGGGTTGATTTCACAAAACTCTTCCTTACCTAGGACTAGTCCTAGGCAATGCTAAGAGATAGGACTAGTCTTTAGTTGGGACCAGTAACTTAAGACTAGTCCTATCTCTTAGCATTGCCTAGGACTAGTCCTAAGTTAGGAAGAGTTTTGTGAAATCAACCCCTGGCACGTTAATCCAGAGGTACAGATTCAAATCCAGCTCTAGTCAATTTGTCTTTGTTCAACCCATAATTGTTTAAGATTCATTAAGTCTGTGTCTCTTGTGGTTTACACCTTGATAAAAAAAATTAAGAAAGGTAAAACTAATAAGTAAAAGAATAACATAAGCTTGAATTTTTGTTCCAAGAGTCTTACACATGGCAGAAAAGCAAGAAATCAAGAAGATCAAGGTGGGGAAGAAAACAAACATGTCCAATCAAGGTTTCAATTTGAAATAATTATAATGTCTTAAAACTAAGTATAATTCAGATATACATAATCCTCTCTCCTCGAATTCAAGAACACAAACCCTCAATTTGCAATTAAAACCACCAATGTTGGAGAAATACTTAAAAAGACTAACATTTTGGGGTCAATATTACAATAATGAAGGCAACAGAGTAGAAACAACAATGGCCAGAGACAATTACGGAGAATTTATCTCAAAGACCTGCTCTCTGATTGGGATGTTTGCCGAGGAATTTCGAAGACCCATCAAGTCCCCTTAAGTAAAGCCGACCCAATCAGCTTACAAACACCTAGAACTACAGGGGTCTCTACAAGTCAGAGAAAAATCAATATCAGCCCACTTAATCACACATAAACAGCATTCTGAATAAATAAAACAGGGAGTCTGTAGTTAACTGGGAAGTTGCCAACTCCACCATTCGATTGTACATCTACTTTCTTCTTCTCCGCTACTTTGTCTACGGTGTAACCTTCATGCTCATGGCACTGTGCCACATACGCATTCACCCAACCACAAGATAACCCTAGGATCAGAATGGATCTCACTCCCTTTTTAAAATCTGTTCTATCCACACAAAAGAGATTACAACACTGGGAGCCCCATTCAGGGCCACTAAGTAAACACTAGTGACTTCCCATACTTTGCTCAACCCATTCACTGACAAGAAAAAATCCAGGGGCTGGAGTCCTAGGTACTTTTTGTAATAATCAATACTAACACAGTTGACAATAGGCCGCACTGAGCAGAAGGCACTGTAGCATGTGGCCAGGGCTTAGTTTAGTCAACTTCCAGTACATTTACAAACAACAATAGCGCCAAATCCACCATGCGAGGTTGCAGGGCAATATTTAACTTTATGTTACTTTATGTAATACCACCCCAGTACAACATGTCCTGCAGCTGACCCTTTGAACTCCAAAAACGTAAACCTTGTGAGCGAGTGGGGAGGAATCCGCTTGGCATGAACCACACAGGGGAGTAAGTACGGTGAAAGCAAGAGCCTCGGTTTGCCCTTGGTGGCCAATGCTTATTATATATGCACAAGCTTTGGAAGTGACCCCACTGGCTTGGCTAGGTAGTATGTGCATAGGGAATCCATGTGTACTGGTCTGTCCCCAAACACAAACACAAACAAAATCAACAGCAAATAAATGCCAAATGTACAACTCCGAATATATAATCCTGAAGGGCTGTGAATTTGTTTGAGTATTTTCAACTGGGATTGATAAATGTAATTTAGTAAAACAGTTTGTGGTGAGTGAATACATCATCACAACTGAAAAACTCGAGTCTCTTCGTATTTATTTTAAAATTTATGACAGTTTCAGAATAACATGGATGTGTTGGAAGTTAGTTTTGTACAATCCTGGCTCATTACAAAGCCATATTGGAACTGTTTTCAGTACCCAAAATAATCAATAACACTCATTCACAATAATCAGATAAAAAGTTATCGAATGAATTAAATAAAATACACAAAATTATTGATATATAACACAACGAATCAAATTTAAGTAAATATGAAAAAACTATCAAAAATAGGGTTAGACTTGAAAACAGCAAGTTATTTCGGATATAGAAATGTGCATTTATAGTAAATCAATGAAAATGTGATATCTCAATGAATATGTCAAGATTCTCCTTCAACATCAATACAACATTTCATTTTTCGAAAATGGAATGGACATAATATAATCAATTTTAGATCGCCCTCCAATGTTATGGAAATAGTTCAATCACCTTCTTCGGTATGAAAATAAGGACCCAAATTTAGTTCTACATTTGTACAGTATAAACACATTGTGCTGTGCACACATAAATGTAATGGGGTAACTGTGTGAGTGTTGGATTTGTTGGTGGATGCACAGCAGTTATCAATGGGACACTAAATTTGAACAGCGCCCTCTACCAACATCAAATAGTTTGCCTGATCTGTGATTTGCAGTGTGTCTGTGGTACAACAACAAAACTTCATCGTTGCAGTGACAATCTTCGTCTTGTTCCCTGTGCACAATATAATAATGAGTAAAGAGTCTGATTGTACAAAAAGAGGGCCTGACCATTTTGCCCTTCAAGTCTCAATGTGGTTATGATGATTTGAATGAGGGGAGGGGGGGGGGGGGGTCATGGCATCACTGTGTCTGGGTTTAGGGATCAAAGTTTTCAAAATGTTGAAGGTTGAACAAACAATACATACTATTTTTAGGGACCCTTTGCCTTTCCATGAAGAATTTTTTTACTAGTATCAACATTAGTATCAACATTTGTTGCGTTTGTCAGTAACACTAAACCCTAACCACCCCAACCCTTTAAGATCCAACAGCCTGTTGTGTTTGATTTTTTTGGACTGCCGTCTGTACTAGCATTGATTAACTGGGCATCAGAATGGCTCAGTGGTTTCTTTTCCTTGCCTTTCACCTCTGTGAACCCTGGTTCGAATCCAACCTCAGACCAGAGCCTCGCATGTGGATTGTGTCTTCAGTCCCTAACTGATTGCATAGGTTTTCCCAATTGGGGTTTTCCTCCCACATCTACAACTGAACATTTCTCCTCAAATCATTTTAACCATCCTGTTATTGACGCCTGCACTGTTGGATGTGTAATGAAATAAATAAATAAGTGATTCATATGGCATCAAACATACTGCCATAAACAGTTTGGGTGATTGGTCACCATAATATGGTGTTGGGTTTTGTCATACTGGGAAGTATCCTACTAAATCACTCTCATGAGTTTGGGTTAACAACAAATTACAAAGTACAACATATCAGATGAAAAGTTGAAAGCCTCCCAAACCAAACAGCCTAATCAACCAAGCTGAAAAGTTTTATCACCAGTTAATTATACTATGCAGACTATACAAGTACAAGAACAGTAAAAACCTCTACTCCATGGCAAACCATTTTGAAGTTCAGAGGAAAATAGTCCAAGTGTGACAAACCATGTAATAATGGTTTCTAGGAAGGACTGGTGTTTTCTGGGAACAACCAGTAATAAGTCGCAACGTTTTGAACAACCGTAACTCAGCACTGCTCTGTTAATTGCTCCGACACTTCCCCAAGTTACAATGAACACTGTACCAGCAGCAGAAGTCTTACTCATGTTGATTCATTTTAAATGCACATGCCGTCATTTGAGTAGGGCGCCCTCGCCTAGAGGTCAAAAAGAAAGAAGGCTAATCCTGTGCGCCGCGCGTACAAAGCTGTGCGTTTCCATTGTTTCATCACCAGTTTACCTCTAAGATGGCGGCTTGGTGACGTCAACGCATAAGGTCTATTGTTGTCCTTTGCCGGTACTAACATTATAACATTCCACTCCAAACATACAAGAACAACCAAACCTGTTACCAATTTTTTGGTTTAATATAAAGACAGGGTCAACAGACTGATAATTGACGAAAGAAAACAAGTACTTGATCAATATTAATCTCAAAGCTCATATTGTGGCAGTGTCAGGCCTGTGAGTGGACCCTTAAAAAAAGAGCTGAAACACTACATGATGTAAGAATAATCGTAGAACGTCAAGTGAGCGCGCGTCACGCATTTCCGCTCGTCTAATTGGGGCACCCCATTGATCCAGTAACTAGGCTTATTTCACATTATTGTTGCCAAGCATATATACATGATTTAAGGCCAAAAAATATCAGTGTATTTTTTCTATTTTTTTTAAGCGTAAATAAAAAATCAGCAAAAAAACAAAACAAAAAACGGATATCCGCTTTAAAGCTGAGATCTCACAGGCCTGCAATGTTATCCCTTAACAGTGGTCCACTGGCCAGGTGTTAGTTAAAATACATTGGGAAGAAGTCAAAAAATCTCTCCAAGCTGGCTAGTACAGTATTAACAAGCATTCCTATTTACATGAAATACGGATTAGTGGACAAAATGGAAAATAGTGAAATGACAAACTACCCGGTACCATTGGTACCAGGTGTTAGTTAAAACAACTAATGACCAGGCAAAATTTTCTCAAAATGTTCCGGCTGGCCAGTTCAGTATTAACAAGCATTCCTATTTATATGAAATACGGATTAGTGGAAAAAATGGAG
>JAUELU010000013.1:11806204-11818830 GCA_032357145.1 Evasterias troschelii
CCCCCCCCCCCCGCGGGGGGGGGGGGGGGGGGGGGGGGGTAGGCTTTGAATCTACACATATCCTAACAGTGCTGACAATCCTATATAGTTCCCAAAGTAATCATCCAAAACCTTTGGAAATTAGTTCCTTCAACTTGGCCTCATGCTGATTTTGGTCATCTCTTTCACTATTCTAGGTACTGATTCCATCACAATCCTAACAATAACAATGGTTCATATATCAGCCATGCGCAAAAACAATTCTGCAATACCACAAACAAATATTAATTATTATTGGCCAAACTACTTAACAATGGTATTAAACTGTTTGGGACTCATCCCTGGTAATTTGCACCTAATCTGATATTTATAACAGCAACAAATTCTGCTTTTGCAACTCAATGAAGATCAGCCCAGGGAGGAAACTTGGAAGATTCTTTTGAAGTTACAAAAGGGGTGAAAGTCTTAGCTAATTTTGTAATGCATAAATTGCAAGCACTCATATACAGACCCGCGACCTTTTTTCAAATCACAGCTCAGGCATCCGGCTCAGTCATCAACTCTAGAGCAGTGTACATTTTGCACAATGTCTCCAACATTATAACAGAGCCGGAGCCTGTGCCCAAGCTGAGGTTTGGGGAAAAAAGCCCCAATCTGTTACGAATAGTATCAGAGAGAACAGTAAAATCCAAGTAACATTTCCTGTTTTTCATGCTTATTGAAACAGGCTTGAGAACCCTTTGTAAGTTTTGTTGCACTATCCTTGGTATCCTACACTGGATCAGATACAGCTATTGGTGTGTCAATATTTGACCATAGCGGAGAAGAAATAAAGCCTCCGTGATTTACCCGATTGGATGTACTTTTGCAAACGCAGAAGTACAAAAGCCTCTCTAGGAACATTAGACCTCAGCCTACAGGTTTGGTGTTTAGTTGTGCCATAATTGGGGCGAGTTGGTGAATACAGTTCATTAGTGCATTAGACATGTTAGAGGAAAACCAAATGGGTATCATCAGGGATGAGGTCGGTGGGGGGAGAGTCCGCTTGAAGTGGGGAGTGTGTTAGGGTTGCTCTGCCCATCATGCTCATTTCATCATCCCCCACTCACGCCTTGCTGCCATGGATATCGAACATTTCTTTGTATGCTTTCACATTGCCAGGTTGATGTTGAAATAGAATTTAGAACAGACTCTCGGCAAGTAGAAACGTATTCAGCCATTGTTGGCAGACGACTGGCTGAGAAAATGTTCAGCATTCAAGGCAACACGCCTTCCGCGAATTGATACCAAAAATACAAGTATACAATGTACTTTCCACTAACCCCCACAAGAAGTTATCTCTACTTCTAACAATAGTGGAAACTATATTATCAATTAAGTATTCCACTGGATTAAAACAATGTGTATGAAGACACTGAAGAAAGGACTGGCTCCTCTTTAAGAAATCAAAGAGGGTACCCCCAAACAAAGAGATTGACAAAAAGAGAGACCGCCAACATAGGGCTAGATAGCTCAGTTGTGAGAGCGCCGGCGCATTAAATCAGAGGTTGTTGGTTCGAATCCCGCTCTTGTCAACTTGTCTTTGTTCAACCCCAAAGGAAACCAAAGAACCAAAATCAAATAAGCTTTCTTGCTAATAGAAGTAGTCTATGAATTATGGTTGGTTTCTGGGAAAAAAAGTACATCTGTAAAGGTGTAAGCACACCTACTATGTAGGCCCTAAATCTTAACACAGAAACGAAACTCTCATTATAAAGTGTAAAATATTAAGGTCAAGGCTGAGTGTGTTCACTAACTACATGTCCTGTACTTTTGCCAGTACAACAGTATTGGCCCACTGTGTTGTGTCCATTAAAAATAAAGAGACAAATACAGTCAGAAATGATCTCATCACAATCTACACAAATTAGTTTTGGAGGTCACAGTTGCTGAAAAGATGGTACAACAAGCATGGGAGTATGTCACCTCCACGTTACAAGCTGTCTCACTACGTATTACAAGTTAACAAACTGTCCGTATCCCTAACAATCCAGTCTTCTTGAAAAGCAAGGCTGCGTATTGTGTCATTGCCATGAGTGCCACCTGAGGATTTTGTTGCTGCTGAAGAAAATGGAAGCAGCTTGACAAACCTTTAACCTCAAATATCCAAAACCTTCCAGAATTCTCCATGTTTTGATTAAATTTGTTGCCTTTACCACCGAATCCCCCACTGCATTAAATTGTTAATAATACTACTGCATTGCTATCTTTCTGGTGATGAGATCAAAGGATCCTCAAAAGCAACTTGCACTTTGACCCAAAGGCTTGAAGACACCAGTGTTGAGAAGACGATGAAGAAATGGGAGGAATGGGATAAAACAGAGAAAAACCATGCAATCTGGTAGCAAGGGTCTAGTCCGGGATTCAGACTGGGGTCCACAGAGGTGAAAGGCAGGGGAGAACCCACAGGGATCACCTGAATGAATGCCAATCTTATCAGAGTACATGACTGTTGATGAACTATTTGGGAAAGCTCCTGGCCAGAACACATAAGAAGTCGGTTGTTTCAAAAGTCACAGTACTGGTTAATATTTGTAAACTCATGCCGAGATACATGGTCGAATTCTACACACAGAAAAATTATCACTGTATTGTATACCAAATGTCCCTTCTCTTAAAACCCTATCCAAAAATACATGAGCGTAACAACTGTAAGTGTAACAGCCAGAGCTGCCAGTTTGTGATGACGATTAATGTAACAGTCAAGAGGCTGAGGGCAACCCCCCCCCCCCCCCCAATAAAAAAATAAAAAAACAAAAAACGCAAAAGGACCTTCAACCATTCTTCAACTGTGTCTCAATGCTATTAGCTTCCATCTAAACAGTGTTGTACCCTGCCTATCATAATGGCCTAGACAAACTGTCTATACCACCAGGCTACCAATCTAGCAATGCAAATGAAGGCTGTTCTCCTGACAAAAACTCAACATGTGTGGATCTAAAATTAATCATGAATATGATTGCTACATGAATGTTTAGTTTGATCTAAAATTATTATTATTTCTTCAAATTTTGTATCAATTGACAATTGCATCTTCGCCCTCAAAATTACAGACACATAATTGTCTCGTTTTAATACATTTTATAACAACATTGGTTATAAAAAAACAGTATCCGCACTTTGTGCAACCCATAACAATCTTGCAGTTTTAAAGCTCAATCGATTATCAGAGTCACAAGAATAAAGAAGGAAACCCCAATGTGCACATATGTTTTCACCGTTTTCAAACATCAGGTTAATGTACTCGTGAGATCTAAACTAAATGTTTTACTCATTTCTCAAAAGTCTATAGCATTCCAAGCAAATTAATTGAAGGGAAGTATCCTTCGATGAACATCACTATACCATTTATTGGTTATAATGTGAAATATGTGATTATTTATCACTTGTAATATTTCCAATGTTGGACATACCCGCAAAGTGTATGAATCAGAATATGGAAAATATTTACCCATACAAAAATCAGTAAAACTGTACACAATTTAATGAATAACACTCTAAAAGTGTGCATTATAAACTGATGAACAATTTTAAAATAACAATCAGCATCCTACCACCACCCTCACATAAGTGAAATTATATTCCACTTTATTCAAAATATAACCGTAAAGAAATTCATATTTATTTACATAAAATATGTAAATAAATACAAAGAGACCAATGTAAATTTTAGCCTGGTTAAAATTACAAAATGATTCGTAAAAAGGAATATAAGATAAATAACTAAACATATAAATGAGCACCCCAATACACACATATAAGCCGATATAACCATATACTGGATTTTGAAAAAATAAAAATAAATAAATAAATAAACAAACAAATGGGAATCGTTTCACATCCCTGAACTCACAGTTTAACATAAAATATTCACCCCTACTCCCACTAAATGGAACCAGCCCAAAAGAACCCTACATGCCTCCAGTTGACCTTGGAGTCCTTTAGCCTGGAACAAAGCATTTCAGGCATGGGTCAGGGCCTCTGGCATCCAGACTGGGGTGAGAGGATGACCCTAACAAGAAAAAAACCACCTCAATATGTAGACAGTAACTTCAAAATGTGATGTTTGTGCAGACAACAGAGGATTGACCCTTTGAATCAAGTATACATGTTTCGACAACCATTTCTGGCACTGTGTATGCCACACAATGTGTTGTACATTTGTATACGTATGTGGGGTGCCATTAGAAATGAATGGATTTCCCTGCAAGAGAAAAAGGATCAATGCACACAGCTCCATAGAAACGCATCTAATATAATATACATGTACAGTCTGTGTACAGTGCGTTTATCAAGCTCATATTTACTGTACGTACATTGTAAAGTGTGCAACAGACTACTGACTTCTTGTGTGGTGGACATGGTACATGCATGAAGCATGGAACCAGCTAAAACTACATAGGCCTACACGTAGATGAGTTCACTCACTGCGTACTTTGCCACCACAAACTAACATGACTAATGTATGCAATACTATTCAGTACTGACTTAAACTGAAGATTATCAAGAGATTCTGAGAGTGACACCCAGAGGTCACAGTACTGTGCTGTTATAAATACAAAGCACAGTTAGAGGAATGCTCCCACTTTGAGGTGGCTGTCGTCTATGTCATGTTCCCTATGTACTGTTAAAATCAATTCTACTCGAACACAACCGGGGGTCAGACTACTGCACCCTTTCAGTCTCAGTTTGGATGTACTGATTCCAGTAGACTTTTATCACGGTGCAGCCATCTTTTTTTTTTGTCCATTCAAACCAATAACCAAACTGAGGCTAGAAGGGAAAATAGTCAGACCCCTTATTTATAAATTGGAATGTTAACAGCCATTGTCATTGTGTGAATACAGGGAGTCAGACAAAGATGGCTGCAGTGTCATAAAGGTCAACATGCAGACAACAAGACATTTACATTCATTTCTTCTTAGCAGACCATACACTCCTGATTTGCAATCAATTATCAATCTTTAAATACAAGTCTTCTTCCCTTAAGATAAGGCATGTTAACGTGTAATTGCTGCAATAGTAACCTGACTAATTTGTCAACTGCAACTGCAAAGAGGCTATCAGTATTCTACTGCACATGTAATGAAGCAAATAAAGACCCTCACACACAACCAATGAACGATTCCTACATAATGCATCAAGCTACTCAATTTGTTCCCTCCGCATGCATCATGTATGTACATCTAGGAAGGGTTTGCCCATAACTTTCATCCACACCAGCCAGCAGAACCCAAACACATAACATTTTATGGTACCGTTTTTCAATGGTCCATATGTTGTTTAACAGTGTTTAAAAAAAGAGTAATTCATTTTAAGGGTGGTTGACATGTACAATTCTGAATACACAAGAGTATATTGGGTTCATTTGGCCGAGTTTCTTAATTTTCTCCAGTCCGTCTTTCTGCATTTTTTTTTTGAACTTCGGTTTCAGGGTACACGCATACATGACATCACAAGCTTGAACAGCGCCCTCACTGAGGTCAAAGGAAGACCTATCATTAGTAGAGAGTTGTGCGTGGCGAGTACATGCCTACAGCTTACCACTGTTTGACCTCAGCAATAGAGGTTTGATGCAAGGGATCATAGTGGAGAATTAGATCTCTACTAAGCATTTAGGCCATGTTCGAAATAGCTGCTGTAGTTTGATCACAAAAGTAACAGTAAACATGCAATGAAGCATAGGAGGTCCATAGAGACAACCACAGCCACCAGTACAGGCGATTCCAGTATTTTATCGTTTTGTTGTTTTATTGCTTGTCTGCTTATTAATAGTTTTTATGAGTGTTTTCTTTCTGTAATATACATGTAGAGTTGCTGACTTATGTATTTTTGTGAAGCGCTTTGAGGCCTTGAATAAGGCGCTATGTAAATGCTTTATAATTGTTGTTATTATTGTTATTATAACAAGCCCTCTACAGTTTGCACAGTAGAGGCTATTTACGCAGTGTTTCAATAGGAACAGTTCACACAGCCCTAAATGTTTCAGTTTTCCGGTGGTTTGCAAAGCTCGAGGTTCATATTTTTCTGTGTTTATGACACAAGGTATTTAGGTGAGACTTTATAATGTTCTTAATATTTATATTAGCAATTTAAAAAAAAAAAAAATCAGGAGTTAGCCAACTGGTGTCTTCTACCCAGACTTCAAGTGTTTGCGTACAATACAAAGTCAAACTCATTTTAGTGACCTGACTTATTTGTTGTTGTAACCTTTCTTTAAAACAAGTTTTTAAAGGTATTTAAAACTCACAGATACTGATGCATATACATGTATGTTTCAATTTCTTTTATGCTAGATAGTATTTTTTCTCTTTGTATTGATCCCTTTGGTAAGGTTTGAGCAACACTTAATAAATTTTTGTAAAGTCTTTTATTATCAATTGGGCATGCGGAAAAGTATGACACTGAATGACATGTGCTGTTCTTGCCCAACATTTTTTACTTATTGGGGGTATTCTACAAATTTTATCAATCACCAATAAGTAGCACAGTTTGTTTCCATCAACTACATCAGTACATGTACCAAATGCAATGCTTCCCTACATTGTACGAATCTTGATTCTGGCGATGAAGTGATGCATTTAGCACAGTTCAGTTATTTCAATAGTGTTCACAAAGATATCAAAAGTATAATTACGTATGATAAGGTTAAACAAAGGAGTGAAACTGTTGAGGACTAAGAAACCTTGTACAGTAAAAAAGGTCCCTAAATGAGGTATGTGCTTTTAAAAAAACACAATTCACCAATGGTGTACAGTAGCCAAGCGCCCATGAAAATAACACACCCATCAATTTCAACGTCTCCTCCGGAGGATCAAATTATCTACCAAGTCTGTGCGAACGCCCGGGCAGTGACTAGAGGCCATAAACACTCCCCTCACTGGAGATGAATGGGCAATGCCGCAGCCTGGTCAGGTGTTACTGCCCCTGGTATGAACGAAAGCTCATAATGCTAATTACAATGTGCTAGACATTTGTACATACATGTAAAGTAGTGTACAGTAAGGTGTTGGGGGGTGGGGTGGGGTGGGGGGGGGGGGGTTATAGAGAGATTTAAGGAGAGTAAAACTGGCTCATTAGTAAAGGGTAGTTCTTCCTGAAAATCAAAATGTGTTTTCAGTAGATGATATAATAATCTTGCTTGAGCCAAAAACATTAGCTTTGACCTTGGTGTACATAAAGTTTCAAGACCTGAGGGACAATTCTACAAGCACCCTGGGCAGCATTCGAACCCATGACATCCAGCCATCTACATAGAATGTTTTAACCACTAGACCACCACAGTGTGTGTTTGTTTTAGCAGATATCAAACAGGGGCAACGACCTGGGCAAACAGGAAGTGGCCAAGATGGAAATTCAATGAGATTTCCATTCACTTTGTTGGATAAATCTGTGTTTGTTTCTCACTTGTCTGTTGCATTCAGGGTTGAATAGATTGGTAATGGCATTGAAGAAAGTGGTCGCTACATGACGCAGTGCACAACAGTACATTGTAGGTGGATAGTTACTTTTGACAAATCTGTTCTGGTTAATTCTAACTGAAATATTTATAATGGGTGTGTGTCAAATATAATGAATTGGTTTAAATATCCAACGATCTTTCCCAAAAGCAAATAAATATTAACAATAAATCCTCCAACAACGTTCTTGCTGAAAAAATTGACCACGCCAAATGCAAATTTCTGACACAAGAATAAGGCATTTCACAATTTCCATTAACGAATTTCTAACTTGTCCAAGTAGTTCACCATTAAGATGAATTCATGGCACTAGTAGGTAATGGTTATGCGGAAATGGTAGTCCTCATGGAGGAAGTCAAACTAATTATTGTAAAGTTTCCAAATTCCAGCGTGAATGTGTTCTTGCAAGTATTCTAATAGGATGGAAACGGAGGAAGTCAAACTAATTATTGTTAACTTTCCAAATTCCAGCGTGAATGTGTTCTTGCAAGTATTCTAATAGGATGGAAACTAACAAATAAACTTGAGCCCAACCATGTATAAATCTTCTTCGGTAGGAGTGTTAGTACTGAATTTCAGAGTCAAATCAAGAGATTTGGTTTTACCCGCAAGATTACCACATGTAGTATTAGTTTCCCCGCCATGCAAAACTGCAAACATCACTTTAATCACATGTGTAAAAATAAATTGGTAATTCTCAAAGACCAGTATCCTCACTTGATGTGACCCAAAATAGACATGAAATCTCAAACGAAACCTGTGGAAGTTAAGCACAATCAGTCATTGGAGTCACAAGAAAAAAGTGGACAAAACCTTAAAATATTTTTACCATTTTCAAACATTGAGTTTTCAACTTTAAAGTTCAAATCTAATTGTTTTATTGACTTCTCAAACTCTATTGCATTTCAGGCAAATATATTTCAAAGGGAGTTTCCCACCGTTACCATCTTTATACCATGTACGTTGTGTGCAAATCTGTGAACATTTATATTTTTACTCTTACAAGTGTTATAAACACCCTTTAAATTATTGTAAGTTGACAAGTTGTGGCTCACTAGGATAACTACTGGGAGAGCTGTGCATTAAAGGGTGGGTAAAACATTGGTCACTGTCAAAGACCTGTATCCACAATTGATGTGACCTAACATACGAAATAACAAACCTGTGAAAGTTTAAGCTCAATCGGTCTTCGGAGTCATGAGAAAAAAGTTTTTAAAAAATTGTACGTTTTAATCTTTTTTCAAATGTCGGTTTTCATCCTGCAGGATAAAGACTATTGTTTTACTCATTTATTAAAAACTATAGCATTTCAAGCAAAAACATTTCAAGGAAAGTTTCCCACCATCTTCATACGATGTAAGTTATGTGCAAATCTGTGGACACTTATATTTTCAATCTTACCGATGTTGTACACACCCTTTAAGTGTTGGTGTGAAACGCACACACAACACAGAGCACATGGGGGTATCCCCCATACAATTCTGACTTCAGAGTTGCACAATTCATACATCAAGTGCTCCTTCAATCATGTGTACCGGAAATGTATTAAAAGAAATCACAGGAAAGGAAGAGCTTCCTTGATGACCACTATCACAGTTGAGTCGGGTTCACAGATAAGGTTTTTCCATCACGCACAATGAGTGTACCTTCAACTTAACGTCTGCAAACACGGTGCATACCAAGGGAATGATTTGGCAGAAGTGAACAATCTGAAGAAGAATAATTGCCACTTAGTCTTGAGCATGGTTTCTTCTCAACTCATAGGCAGTGTTATGACGTTTTGATGTCAAAAAGTCATAGCAAAGGATTGGCTATAGCTGAACGGTGCGCATCTTTCATTCTTATGTTCGTTTGTCCCCAGCGCCTTGCCTTAGAACCAAAGGCGCTGGGATGGGCAAACATATCAAGCACGCTCATTGGTTAATGCTCAGTCCCATCATTCATCACACTCACAATGCACGCATGACGTACTTCCTGAACAAGAATCTGTGCAAGCTGATTAGCCCATCCCAGCGGTCCTGGATAGTAAGGCAAGGCGCTGGGGACGAGCGAAATTCTTATGATGCTCCGTTGCAACATCATCATTTGCTTCCAAAATCCTTTACAATTAAGACTTGCAAACCTCCAAGAACATGAGCATTTTAAAGAATTACATACAAAAATTCAAATCTGAAAACAACTGTTAACACAAATCCTTGAAAACTTGGAAACCACTGAGAATGCATGCTCGACATGTACATTTTATAGAATTACACTTTACATATTTTTCCAATTCTGAAACAAAACAACATAAGACAAAATAATGATTGGCAATGGCTCTGGACATTTTATCTTTAGTTGATGCTAAACTTTGTTCACAAAAGAACATTTTGAGACATTCCAGATCAAAGTCAGCTTTAAAGGCAAAGTATACATTTGGTTTTTGAAACCATTTCGTTGTTTGAATCCTACCTAAATGTAGATATATAAAAACTAAACTAACCTGTGGAAATTTCATTTCAAAAGGTGGTAGAATTTTGAGATATTGCTAAAAAACTAGAGCGATTATGTCCACACAGGAAGAATAATCCGCAATTGGAATACACAGTCTGAGAAACGTTACTGTGAAATGTTTTTGAATCCCTCTCTTTTGAAATATTATTTCTCAAAAAGTTATGAATACTATCAACAGCTGCAGTGCTTCTTACCAAGTCAGTTTTTATGGTCATTAATTTCTGGAGAAATTACCAAGTTTAAGTTTAAGTTTTAGTTTCCTAAATCTGACAAGATTGGGACAAATTGACATGTAGTAACACAAAGAGTGAAACAGACATTCAACCTGATAATATAAAAAGAGGCAACTGCATTGGACATGAACAATGTGTACAGTGCTTTTCTCCTTTCTGTAGCACACAAAACCAAATGTCAGCTGGTCCACTGAGAAGTTGCATGCCTGTACATGTTACAAACTGCATACACGTAAACAATTATGTATACACAACAGAGATCCAAGCATCAGGTTTCAATGGACATTTCACAGGTTGGTCCTTGAAATGTTTCATTATTTATTCATTACACATCCAACAGCATGAGCACCACTAAATGAAGAGGAGACGACGAAGAGGAGAGGAGATACGCTCAGCTTTAGATGTGGGAACAAGACCCTAAATAGGGGGAAAATCCACGCAATCTAAGTTGGGACTGAAAATATAATCCACATGTGAGGCACCCACCTCCCCACCCTCCCCCTAAACTGTGTCCTTATTGTGTTCTGGGAATTTCATGAATAAAGAGGATTTTTGAGGGGGGTACTTCCATACAAGAGAGGAAGAGTGGGTTAGTCTTGGTGCAAGACGTTCTTGTTGAGTTAGTAAAACCATAAAACCCCTCCCTGGCCTACATACACTCAACACTACTCACGTCGCGACTATTCCATCAATAGAGGGCATCCTCTGGAAGCCGCGAACCCATTGTTTTGAGTGGTGGGTGATGGAAGTTTTCACAACAGCACCAGCTTTTATTTTATAGTAATGTACGCGGCACGAATCATATCGAAGTGGGGAATTGCGGATCAAATTGGTCAAAAAACAGATCTTACATTTTCAACTATTGGAATTAACCCTCCTACTCTTGGCAACATTTTCCAGTGAGTTGACCAACCATTTGAAACCATTCAACTGCACTGGTTGTGTATGATGGCACAACTGTGCACATAACATGTGTGTACTGTGTAGATGCATTTACCACATGATATTACATTGCAGGTTGGCATAGTTTATCTACCATTCAAAACCACAGTGGATGATATTGAATGGTCAGACAGTAGAAGGGTGAGCTATTTCAAAAACCAACAGTGTACCTTTTACACATGAAGTTGACCATGTGGTGAATAACTGAGTTTTGTTCACCATGCCCTGTGAACCCCTGGCCCACTTAAACAACGAGAAGAGTACACATTGATTAGTGACTCAAATGGCAGTGTGACGGTGACCGAGAACTTTGTGACTTCAGCACTCCACCGCAAGATGGAAGGCAGTGTTTGGCCGATGCCAAGGTCAGAGGAAATCTCAAGACAGAATCAGGAAACATTTGTTTCCTATAAGGCTCCCGCGTTGGGTAAGAGTCTGTAAACTACAGGGTTCTCTACAACCGTTCCATTTTAAAGGAATTGGATTAATCCTGTTTCTACTCACTGCAACAGTAAATGCTTACAGAGAGTCTCCCTTCCCCAACCTCAATATTCTCTGTCGAAATGTAATCAACATTAAATTGAGGTGAAATCTGCTTTTAATTCAGTTGACTATGTTAAAATTTAACAAACTTGACTTGATCAGCGTGCCTTTTATCTTAAAAGTTGTTACAAAGTCTTTTGTTCTGGCACAAGGCAATATTTCATGGCACTGTTTTTCTGAAGTCAAACTCATGACTGGACTGAGCAAGTAAGAAAGTTTTGTTTCAGCAAATGGATTTTCCAGTATCAACTAATACTAATAATGGCTAGTTTTTTAAATAACGCATTACCTACAAGCCTTATTATTGTTTTTAGACCGATTTTTGAAAATCTGTTGTTTATCAAAATGAGACCAATTTAAAAGGCGCCATGTAAGGGTTTACAAGGTGCTGCAGCAGCGCATTCAGAAGCCACTGCCTGCAGAAACACAGTTCATTTACGTGCCTCACAAAACACATAGGACATACAGCTTTACATCCCTTTCATAGGACGAAGCAATAATGGTTAAGTGTCTTGCTTAAGGACACAAGTGTCAAGACCAGGACTCGAACCCACACTCTTCTGATCAGAAACACTGTATCTGGAGTCTGGTGCACTTGACTGCTCGGCCACTACAGACCAATAAAGTACACAGTCTTGCAAAACTAGTGCATTGAAAGATTCACATAACTGTAAAGATATTTGAATGCATTCAGGGAGAAAGCAATATATACCACTGAAATCAATACAACAAATAATGTAAAAAGTCATTTTTCACAAGGTGTACATGTACATCCCTTGTTTAAAATATATATTAGCATATTAGCATAAAAAGTTACTTGGTAATGAGCAACGGAGAGCTGTTGATAGTATAAAACAATTGTGAGAAATGACTCCCTCTGAAGTAACGTAGTTTTTGAGAAAGAGGTAATTTCTCACTAAAATAATTAAAGACTTCT
>JAUELU010000013.1:11826477-11838026 GCA_032357145.1 Evasterias troschelii
TGTGTCGGCCCGCGCCCCCCCCCCCCCCCCCCCCCTCCCCTTCCATATTCTTCAAATGGAATGCCCAGCAGGTGAAATTATTGTTAAGGTTCTGGAACATCGGAAAAAAAAACTCCCTGCAGGGATTGGGTATAATCACTGGGTCAAAGCCATCAATGAGAGTTCCTGAAAAAAAAACGAAATTTGCCCCTGTGCAAGATGGTCCATTACCGAGAAAGGAATTCCAACATGTCTGATAGTAGAAAGGGGAGGAGCTTCAGATTCCCCTCCCCGCTACTAGGTGAAAACAAAAAACTGGAAAAATAACTCTCTTCGCACTCACATCAGCTAAATAGACCTTTGTCAGTATAAAATTTTGTCTAGTTCCCAGTCCACTGCATGATGGCAGTAGCTGGAACTCATTTGTTAAGGTACCAGACTACATACATTCTAGCCTCTGTTTCAAGACATGGGTTTAATTGAAGAAATAACATCATGGATAGGCAGCAATGAACAATTATAGCCACTCCATGTGCCAGCTATCTAGTGGTGTAAAATTATGTTTGTTCACAGCAACGGTCAAGAGTTCTGGAAGAAGTTGGACAACAACTAGAATATTTTGGGGCATTATTTTAATTTTTGCCCACTCATTAAATTCCCTAATGATGAGGTTATTCTGCTGACAGGTTTCATATGTAAATTGTTCATAAATATTAAAGACGTTTGGTAATTAATAGTGCATCAGATTGTTACATTCTTCTACATGGATGTTAAAAGAATAAAAATAATGTACAACTGTAAGTATACAGAATGCATTTTTTCCACAACAACGATAGCTACAGTTTAAAAATAAAAACATTTGTACTATTTATGAATGTTTGTTCAAACAATACATCTTGTACTGGTACAAAGCAAAATGAACATGCTTGTTGCTTGAAGTTTCAAAACTCAATTGCCAACATGCTTTTTATACTGCTGGGTAGGCTGTTATCAAGATTGAATTATATATATTTTTTAACAAGTGCAATTTGTTGGTAAGTTTTGTGCATTCTTCTTGCTTAATTCGAAATGAAGCCTGGTTAGTACGGTTCGTGCAGTGTTATCTGGCTATTTCCACCTCCAAGCCAAAATAATTTGGTTAAAATTTGTAACCTTTTCGGTGTTCTGCCCACGCGCTAGACTGGATTTTGGGGAGAATTCACTCAGTGTTGTATGATTATTGAGGACTGGAGGAGACGAGAAGCCCTTTAGGGTGATCTCTGTGTAAGCCCCCACCCACTTCACCATGGATGCAACAGTAGGAGCCTTGGGAATATATGAATATTCATGGAGTTGGGCAGAACACTGAAACCGATTGGATGTTAGGATTGATGAATATTCAAACGTACCTCAGCGGGTGCATCAGGTATCATACCAGACTTAAGCTTTGAACCAGGGTGTTTCTGGAATGGAATGAGAAATGAGGTGTATGCGGGGAAAACAACTACATGGCCTAATTAGCATATCAGTTTCCAAAATGGCTAATTCATGCAAACGAAGCCAACATGTATAGTGTACACAGTCTGCAATTAACATGACCAACACTCAAAACAAGAGAGTTTTTGTACGTGTTGAACTAGGTCGAAAGCAACCCATTCAAATAATCAAAATATTTTTGGAATTATTCCATGATACCAACAATAAAACTAGATTGTATAAAAAATAAACAACGATATTCATGTTAATTTCTTCTACGCAAGGAAAAAAGATACTGGTAGGCCTATGTCATCCAGTATAAACACAAAACTTACAAATAAAAAAATATGAAAAATGTTGAGTTTCAATTGATTTAAATGCAGAAGAATTTGGTACAATACGATCTTCTTCAAATTGATGGTTTCAGCTATGTCTATGGCCGGATCACTGACAAGTCCCAATACTGTTACTGCAGCTTACGGCTATACATAAACAGCTATAGCCAAAGCCATTTGAGTGGGATGCAGCCTTCAACTACAAATCACTTCTTTCAGAGCAATAAAGAACTGCCCCGAGCACATTATTGTTGAGGAATACAATGGGTACTGTTTAATGACTCCTACTGTTGTAGACCTGGAAACTCATCTTAGAGAGGGCGAGGCCACTTCATTGTTCACATGGAACTTCCATTGGAAAGTCTGAAGTCTATAGGAAATATTTGAAGGGGCAAGAAGGCCAGTGCCAGGGCAACAGAGGCCATGACATCTTTGGCCTCCCTGTAACTCCAGGCCTGTTGGTTGTGTCAGTATTGCATTCTAATAGAGAGGTCTAACTCAAACGAACACAAAAGTATCACTAAAATCAATCAACGTAAATTAGTCTGTGATCACTACGATGACTTCTCTAGTTCAAACAGTATTCCCCGGAATTAAGATGCGAAATTTGTACCTACTGCTAATAATCTGTTTAAGGATTTCAAGATTTATCCACACAACTTTCCGATGACAATCATAATAATTTTTAGAGATTATCAAGAACAGGAAGCTCCAGATCACAAGCAACCCTTGAAATTTGACAACATCTCCATCATTGACAGAAAAACTGTACATGTAATCACTAAGCACTGACCATAGAAAGAGCTCAGGGTCTTGCGGAGTTTATGCGGAAGTCGAATATGTACCAAGATCCCCCTCACCCTGCACACCCCCCCCCCATCATCTTAGGAGCTGGACTAAGCATATGAGGTCACACAGTAAACCACACCTCATACATGTATGTAGACATTTTTTTACAACAGACGTACACAAGTTATATTTAAGTTGAAAACTGTATTGTCACTTTGTTGTAATGCATGAACTTTCTCCTTTGACCCTTACCGTTGGTAACACAGTTGCTACGCAGTGTTCAGGTCGGTGAACATGCAAACTGTACTTGTAACAATGATCCCACAAGTATTGTAATTAACTGAGAGGGTCAATCATATTGTTTAGACATGTATAGTTTTTATGAGGTTTACATTTTGTGTCCTTTGCTGTGATTAACATTGATTGCTCATCACCCAAGAACTTTTGACGTTGGTACAATGTACACAAATGCACATGATATCCTCTGTAGGAGAAGTAATACCTCATTTTTTTTCGGATTTGTACGGTGTTTAAGTCCTGGGATTGGTAACTAGCCGTTTAAATTCTAATTGGATGATTTTTGTTTGACATTTTCATCTTAAATCTGTAGCATCTCTGGAAAAGCTGTTTGACAATGAATGAAGTTTATTAAGGCCAACAAGAAGGTGAATTTCTCAAAAACTGTCTCCACTACATGTAAATACCGGATAAGCAAATCAAAATTATACTTATTAAAGTATTCATCATACGACAAGAAAAACTGGCAATGCACCTGCAAGGTACAAATTTGATGTACACTAATTTTACATTAAACTGCACTACAACTTGCTAAGTTTCCTAAAGAGATGACAAATTAACAGAATGCATGTAGAGAAAGTCATCACAATGCGCTAAGAGTTTCTGTCAATAAAGTCAAGAGTATTCCACAAAGATTTACATCATGGGATAAACTCAACAGTTGAGAATTTTTTTTTTTTCACAGCAAAAGAACATCCATCATGCAGATGAAAATCTTCTGTTTAAACTGTTTGGGTATGTCTGATGCACTTCAAATAATTAGGGCGGAAACAGCTTGCATTCAGTGAGGTGTACTATAACGCCAGAAAAGAAGGTTACTTTGTAGATAAAAGTTCGGACCGTTACCTAACCACATTAGGTATTTTTTCCCCGGCACACCACTCAACATGGCTGGTTGCACTCAACAGGTATACACAATCTTACAAGTGAGAGTACAAGAAAACAACGGTAAGACAATTCCCTGAAAGACAAACGTGCCGATGAATCTTGGAGAGGATTCCTCCACACACGGGGTTCCACTTTCGCAGGGGCGATGGACTCCTGCAGGGAGCACACTTAATTTCACAAGCCTTTCTGCGACTTGAAGCATGCCGACTGTAGGGGGGGGGGGGGACTTGATGATTTTAGTAAAGAGTACTCACGTAATCGTGGAAAGCTTTTGCTTCACTCGAATGTTCACACGTCTCTCTCCTCTCTGGCGCCGCACAATACAAATCCCAGAATACACTGTAGTAAAAATCAAGAAAAATTGTCCAGGGTTAACGAACTGAAAAATACACGTACTTTGATGAAGTAACTCTTTACCAAAAACAAGTCTACTGCTAGCTCTTTACACTTATGGTTCCGAACATACTGTTAACTTCTATTGCATAACATAGGAATACTCTAAGAGCACAGAGCTGCCAACATTTGCATCTTGCAATGACATAAGGGAGATTTTGTACAACAATCGGGGAGATATTAGACTAACATTCAATATAAATTGGGGAAAAGTTTCTATAATCAGAAAGATTTTCAAATTTGTTCATCCGACCATTGAAAGATTAGTTTATTAGCGTAGGGATTACAGACATTTTCCAAAAATAAAATAGCTACGTTAGTCTAGTAGATAAAACAATGAAGTTAGTGGTAGCACTTAATGACTAACTAATTACATAAAAAAACGCAGGAGCTTTCGTAGCAACAACTACTTCATCAGATGCAACACATTTTCAAATAATTCAAAAACCACCGCTTTAGCTTTGACCCCACATAGGCTCCGTCAGTTAATCTGAAAATTTGTGATTTTAGTACGTTGCTTCAAACGGTAAAGCCTTAGCTGAAAATAGGCAGGGAACCAGTGACAAACTGTGTACATAACATGGTATGTTGACTGATGACCCTTTTCCAGATGCATAGAAAAAGTGTGTGCTTTAGCACATCTATGTGGGCCCTGTTTATGTACAGTATTTATACTGTACAAGGAGATAGGTGAAATGACAATATAATTGTACAACAAACTATGGCAGTTTTTCAGTACCTTTTGGAGACTAAGGACAAAACAAAAAGAGAAAACAAAAGGTCTCCATGGAAGGATTCTAAAGACTGTGGTGCTCCACAAGGGATTTTGTGTACAAAGTATATGGGAGGATGTTAAGGACAAAGGAAAGAACAAAAGATGTCTCCACAGGACAAATAAAATAGAATGCTGGTACTACTGTGTGTAACACAGAAGCTCTCTATGTATACAATGTATTACATAATGTACACATGTACATGGAGTTTACTCAAAATATATTACTACAATTATGAACACTACTAGCATCATAGATGTTTACAATGTAAAACAATGTAACAAATGGATTTCCTCAAAATTCAGGGACAATGTTTGTATACAAACAGCAATGTACTAAACACAGTGCACACACACACACATACTGCACAGTGTACTGTAATAAAGCAGCTCATTGCACTGTAGTTTACTTGTGCACCCACTGTGTTGTGTAGTCTCCTTACAAGGCTGAACATCAGGTTTTAAAGGGCAACTTGTAGAAATGTCTTTGAGCTGTGCATTTAAACACTGGCTTTAAACACTTTGTACAATATTACAAGGGCACCAAGTTTCTGTCAGTAAGAAGGGACTACAAAGGTGTTGGAAATAGAAACATATACATTGTTTATCTGAATAAATTTTAGGAAGTGTAGTATTGCAAATTTCAGAACAATTTTCTATTTCATATGACATATTATAATATCCATAACAAAAAATTGAAGCTTGAGGAAATCTAGATAAGTCACAGATAATATGTGAACAAGCTTTGACTATCCCTTGTGTGAATTGAGAGCTCAATATTTGGCCATTAGATGGGTCTAGGGAACCCTTCTTCATTTGTAAGATGTCTTGAGTTGAAGCTTCCTCCATGGTTGAAGTGTTTCAGGAATTTTGGTTCAATCGCCAAGCTTCCTTTCGTGATAAAAGAAACAGCTGATTGCAAACCGTTAACCAACCAAAATGACCTGCGTTATCAATGCGATCAGGGTAAAAGCTGTTCAGTAAAAAGCCACATCCGGTCCCCCCGATCTACCCGCCGCGCCACGTGATCATACACGTGATCGTGAGGTGACACGTCAAACACACCCAATTGTTTACACGGACGGAAGCTCGGTTGCACTCATTGCATTCTCGCTGTCATGCACCCCGGTCAAAGGTCACTGCAATAGCGCCCTCTTGTGTTTGTCTTAAAGTAGTCAGTATAGTTTTACCGATCGCGTCGGTTAGTTTACCCACGTCATTAATTCAAGTGCGAACGCTGGTAAGTTTCCCCTTTTTGAATCATAACCACTGTCTCGGTAAAACATTAATCCAATGCGAACACGGCTTTAGTCTGAGTTTCATCCAGTAACATCCCCCATGAGAAAGAGATTTCATCAACTGAAGGGGACAATCTTTTCACCAGGGCAAAGGCATTCTCACTAACTGGGTGAAGATTATATCCATTGTAACAATGCACCATCCATCTTACTTAAGGGTAGTAGTATAATGACGTGTGATGTGCACAGTGAAATATATCAATTCAAGTAAATATTGACATTAT
The DNA here is from genome assembly GCA_032357145.1 of Evasterias troschelii. Taxonomy (NCBI): domain Eukaryota; kingdom Metazoa; phylum Echinodermata; class Asteroidea; order Forcipulatida; family Asteriidae; genus Evasterias; species Evasterias troschelii. The sequence continues at coordinate 11,832,908 of JAUELU010000013.1, forward strand.
TTACCAAAAGGTAGCATCCATCACGTACAAGGCCCCCGTAGCAACTGACATTGATAATTAGAAGGCTAATCCGTTTGGGTTAACGGCTTAATGGAAAGTCCATGAAACTACGCTACTTAAAATCCATGATGGCCCACTAACAAAAAATACCATATACACTACTTCGCAAAAATTATGTGTACGCTAACTGTAAAATGAGGTGCATGCTGGTCTAGCATGATGACGAAATTTGTCTTTTTGTTGATCAGCATGCACATCATTTTATCCCTAACGGCTGCTTAAATTGTGTTGCAAAAACAATTTACTTATTTCAGTGTTTGTTAACCACTGATAACAATATTGAAAGCCTTGATCTTGAAAATCATTCTATATCATGTATATACTCTTAACCGAAATGAAGGATTCAGGCCTGTAGGCCAGGATAACAAGTGCTTCTTACTGAGTCAAACATTCCAATCTTATCCAACTTTGGTGTGGAAAGACACTGGAGAGGAGATTGTTGGAGGATTGAGGAAACCTGTACCCAAGTGGGCCTAGGGAGTAAGGGTTTGAATAAGCCCCTTTCACACTAGTCTATTCCCTGGGGGAATCCACAGGAAGTAACGGCCGACCCTTTCACACTTGGATTGCTTTACCCCTGATCTACCCCAGCAAATAGGCATATCACAGGGAATAGCTACCCATGCTATGGGGCAGGGGTAAGTGGTAAAACCCTGGGGTGTTCTTGAAACGTGCAACCGGAACCCTGTTAAATATGGACCTACATGTAGGCGGGGACTGTGTGAGAGTGCACCGGGTAACTGAGGGGTAAAGAAATCTCCTCAGGCCTCCCCAGAGCTGTATTCCAAGGGGATAAGAGAGACTATAGAAAAAAATGTACAAAAAACTGTACGTAGTGTATCCCAAAATGTTAGAATATTTCTGCATAAACATCTAAAGACTTAATCAAGGTCTGACTTAATCAACATTGCTACAAATGATGCGAGGGAGAAAATTTTTCTTCAAAAAAGTTCAAGCCTTCATTCATCACTCATCACCAGAAGTTTCGTTGAAGGTTGAAATTTGTAAGCATCTGCTAAATTTTGAAATTGAGTAAGTTCTAAACAACAGTGTCTCATTTTTTATTTTATTTTTAACTTTGCATAAGCGGAAAAGTACAGAGTTACAAAAAGGAGAAAATTCAGAGTGCCACTCTGAAATTATTGGGAGCGGGGAGTTTGGTCACTAATAATACACAAGGTGGGCGTTGAAATGCAACACAAAGAAAAGACCTTAAGGCATTTCTTTTTTTAAATTATCTACACAAAGTACGCAGAGAAAGGGATCTGACAGCGATCGGCCCAGCTCCAGTTTTGATAAACAATCCTCGAATGGCTACTCCGTGGTGTTAAGTAGTACGGCGGCACCTTTGTGTAACCCCAAAGCACATGTGTTTTCTTAGAGATGAACAGGATTCCTGACATACTAGCTCTCCTGGGAGAGGAAGAGAGGAGGATGCTTCTCTGAATGCCTTAGATAGTGATGGGTATAGACTGGCTACTAGTCTCGTGGCATCAATGCTATCCCTTTAACGGATGCTTTTCTGAATGCCTTAGATAGTGATGGGTATAGACTGGCTACCAGTCTCGTGGCATCAATGCTATCCCTTTAGCGGATGCTTTTCTGAATGCCTTAGATAGTGATGGGTATAGACTGGCTACTAGTCTCGTGGCATCAATGCTATCCCTTTAACGGATGCTTTTCTGAATGCCTTAGATAGTGATGGGTATAGACTGGCTACTAGTCAGTCTCATGGCATCAATGCTTTGCATTGCAACGGATGCTTTTCTGAATGCCTTAGATAGTGATGGGTATTATAGACTGGCTGCTAGTCTTGTGGCATCAATGCTAACATTATGACAGATGTACACGTAGACTGGCTACCAATCTCTCATAGTAAACGCCTATCGCAGTGTTTTGGCCAGCTCTCTCTTCAAATGACACCCTGGTATATGACTAGCATGACTAGCACTGATTCATTTAAACTGAACGTCTGTAGATCTGGATTGATGTACAGTACATGAACCATGTCCTAATATCATAAAACTGCTAAGCATATAATCACACAGTAAGTGTGTTCAGCAGAAACAGGTTATGAAGCCCAAAATGCCATTATAGTTAACAGTGTATTGGAACCTTCATATTTTTTGCAGTGCAAAGAAATTTGCTAAGCACCGTTTGCTGCAAAAAAACCAGTGATGTGCAAAGACACCATGTTTTTAAAATTATCTATTATATTTCTACCTCCATGCTCTCAACTTCAGACCTACTACTGTAGACTTGCTACCAGTCTCTAAAACCTTGATTGTGTTTGATTTATACAAGTTTAATCTACTCTCGATTTAAATAAATCAGACAGTAGTATGGCTGGTGGCTACCACCAGTCTCCCCATAAAATAGACAATGAAGGGCATAGACTAGCCAAAAGTCTGTCCCACTTTAAAATTGATACATAAATACAGGTAGACTGGCTGTCAGTCCACTTAAATTCATTATGCACACCATAAGCAACCTGTGCCAAACACAATTGGCACAGTTCACCGTTATTTTTTTCAAAACTACCCACTGTTCCTCCTAGGTGCATTCCCTTTAACACAATTGCCAGCCAAACTAACCTTGATGACTTCACACTGATATGAGCTCTATATTCATCATGGTTGTTTCATTTGCATGGTGGATGCATACATTTAAGCGAATTTCTGCAGAACGAAGGCTGATACATTAGGGAGCATCTCAAAAGTCAGATCATGTGGAATGCGCTGCTTGGATCACTGAGCAATCCAACCTCAGAACTCCCCAATGAAACTACTTTGAGTTATAGTATGGTAAGTATACAACTAAAAAATAGCTTAACGCATACCTGTGATACTTCACAGAGGCAACTGCCTATGTGCCCCTGGTCTGTGGCCTTGATGCCCCTTGAAATGTTCAGTGCCTCAAAATTTACAGATCGTACAATAAGTGTTCCCAAATTTATGACTTTGGGATCCTTCAGTACACACTGAATCATCCAGAATAAAAAATTAAAAAAATTTACCACAGAGCAAGGAATGATCTACAAATCAAATTATGACAATCAATCAACAAACAAAAGTAAAAAATATCACTTAAAAACTTCTTTGTTCTAAAATGACCCCCTCCCTGTTCCCCTATCACATGATTTGCATACATAAGCTCAATCAAAAGGTCACACAAATTTGGCAAAGGTCAATATTTTGTTAATCAATTAAGAATGTTTCTCCCAAAACCATTTAGATTGCACCATTCCATAAAGACCTTAACCGTGACACCATCTGAAGTCATTTTCCCCGAATACACTCTCTCTTTAAAATACTGATTGACACTACACCAAAAGGTACCAGACTATTTTGTCCATTCAGCCTCAATTTTGATTCAAATGGGAAAAAAATTAACATGTGGTCGTGCATAGGCCTACATGTAAATGTGTAGGTCCGTTCTATGATACTGTATCTACTGTATATTGAATTGGCAAGACCTTAACATGAACACTGGATCATAGAAAGCTCCCTTTAAATTTTACAGCGCCTCAAGCAACACCAATTCTGGGAATCACAGACATTATGAAAAGGTTCTTTCTCATCCATTAATATTTGACAAACATTGTCTTCCTTTCTGTTTTGTTTTATTTGCAGTATGTATTAGATGGGTTGAAGAGATTTGGAAAAAATGTCAAAGTAGTTATACAAGTTTATCAAAAATAATGATGTAAACGACTATGAATGCATTATGCAAGGCCTGATATCTTACTGTTGTATAGGGCAAAGACCTTTTACCCATATTACAAGGGCACATATTTATGAAGGGAATTTGTACTGAGACATTTCAAATGACACCAAGAAAATGACCAGGGGCACTGACATGGAGGCAATTGCCTCTGTCGACTCCTTGAACTACCAGGCTTGCGTTGTATCACACATTTCAAAATAGTTGCTCCGTTTTATGATTGTTGTGTATTCAAAAAGGTAAAGTTAAATTGAAAACAGCAAATAACAATTATCTGTAGAAAACAAGAAGGCCTACACGATTGATCCCCATCTAAAAGTGATGGTTTGACACTGAATTTAGGTAGAATGCATTCATTCTAAGCATCTATATGCCAAAGGATTTGTTCATGTTATGGACACAGTTTGTTGTGATTTTATACACACAGTCCTTGAACTTTTTTCTTGAAAGGGGCACAGCAATTTTTCAATCTGGCATAATCTGGTAAATGTCATTTCAATGAGCAAAATATAAATTTCCATTGAAACTTCACAAAGGGTACGCACATTAACAATGTACATTGTACCGTTTCGAAATGGTACGAAGCGCCCAAGGGTGTGTTGTGGGTTATTTCAAGGTCTATTACATGTGTATGATTATGTTTTGAGTGGATTAAATTCATTGCAAAGATGAAAGCATTAAGCCTGAGTACTCGCGCAGCAAAAAGGTTTGCGAGTCTTCAGCTGATCGTGACTACAGTTGGCAACATGTGTAACTCTCTGGCTCAATCTCAATGAAAACAGTGAACGTAAATGCTTATAACACAATCTTGATGATGCATTGTACCTTTTCCCGGCCTTTCAAATGACAGTGTGTTCTGACTGTCACATGAACAATATTTTTCTGCCAGCCAATGATCATGAACATTAAAGAAAACATTTTCAGAACAATTAGTATTATCAGTACAAACATCATCAAAGTGTCAGTTTCAAAAATCATACAGCAGGCCTGGACTTCATCTATGAGAAGGTAAGGTTACTTCCCGTTTGCAAAGGGCATTTCCATAGGGGCACCAGGACCAAGTCCAGGGCAACAGAGACCATGACCTCTATGACCTCTGTGTAATTCCAGGGCTGCGACAGACTGATTATCATACGAAGTAGCCAAACCTGTACCAAGACTGTCATTGACTGATATTTTGTTCTTGTAAAAGAAAGGAAGCTTTCATTAATAAGTGGCATCTTTGCAAGAGAATTAACATTTTGTAGTGGAACATTTGATAGGACTGGTCCTAACTTAGGACTGGTCCTATCTCTTAGCATTGCCTAGGACTAGTCCTAAGTTAGGAAGAGTTTTG